>AWWV01012654.1:0-97057 GCA_001974805.1 Corchorus capsularis
GATTCCCGGCGAGTTCAGGCAGCGGCGGCACAAGGTTTAGGGTTAGTTAAGTGTCCTGATTTTCTGATTAAGTTGATATTTATAGGTCATAACTAGTTCCGGGTTTTATTTTAAATGCAAGCATTATTTTTTGTGTTCGCTCTATTTAGTCCTTAAAATCTTGTTATTGATGGCGGTTTAGTTCTTCAAGTTTAGATCTCATGCATATTAATCCCTATTTTAGATCGATTAAGTCCAAAAGGTCATGTTAGTGTTCATATAAAGACATAGATTCTATTCCGTGTTCAGTGAGGCCCCTGTATCAGTTTAATTGAGTCTCTTTATATTTAGATTTGTTCAAAGAGGTGGCTATTAGTTTAATTCTTAATTAAATTAATACTATTTAGTCTAAATAATTACAAAGGAATGACCTTTTATAGATAATACATGTATCAAATAGATTAATTTAGAATTTGAGAATAAAGTGCTTAATAATTTTTTATATAAATAATTAAGAAAAGACGTATTTTTGAAATTAGTAAATTAGGTTTTGGATTTTGAGGCCTTGATATCATTTGGGCTTCTTAGTGTATTGGGCCTTTATCTACTTGGGCTTGGTCTTTTTATTAGTATGTGGGCTTTCTTTTATATATATATTGGGTTTTACTTTGTTTGCTTACTAGTTGTTTTGGGCTTCAATGGTTGTTTGGTCTTAGAATAGCTTTTTGGTCTCATATCTTTTGGGCTTCATTTTTTGGGCTTTAGTTTTACATTAGTGTTATGTAATATTGTTCATGCGCATCCATATTTATCTTTAATATTTATGTTTCCTCGTTGATTATGCCATACTCATTTGAGAAAAGTAATAAACTCCGATGATGGAATAATCAGGTTGAAATGTCGACAGAGTTGTCCATTTTAATCCAAACTTCCTAGGCTTGAGGCATTTATTTGGGGGTCTTACCAATCAAGTGGAAGGTGCCCAAAATGATGCCTCTCGTATAATCACCTGGTAAAAATTGCATTTTAACTGGAAATCATGCATCATGTGCATCCATGCATTTCAAGACTAAATCCAGTGATTAATCAAAGATTAAAATTCAAAAGAGATCAAGACCAAGATGTAAGAAGTAAGAAAACATGAATCAGTAATAATTAACTTAATTCAGGGTAATTAAGTAGATCAGTAAATAACTTAATTCAGGGTAATTAAGTTAGCCAGTAATCAACTTAATTCAGGGTAATTAAGTAAGCCAGTAATCAACTTAATTCAGGGTAATTAAGTAAGCCAGTAATCAACTTAATTCAGGGTAATTAAGTGAGTCAGTAATCAACTTAATTCAAGGTAATTAAGTAATTCAATAATCAACTTAATTCAGGGTAATTAAGTAGTTCAATGAGTAACTTAATTCGGGGAAATTAAGTTTAGTAAGAAGCAGAGATTAAGAAAAATAAAATGGCTTAATTCAGGGTGATTGAGTCAGTTAAGAATTAGTTGCTAACAAAATCCAAAAAAGAGAGAAAGAATAAAAACCCTTTTTGGAAATTAAAAAGAGTTTGTGCTTGCATTTGTTCTCTTTGGTTTTTCGAAAGACAAAAAAAATCAGTTAACCAAAAAGAGTCTTTTTTTAAGTTTTCAAAAGAAGGGAAAGTTCCCGACACATAACAGTATTCAAGAAAAATGGAGTCGTTTTAAAGGTAAGTTTTAAAGAAAATCCTCTCATGAGGAACCCAAAAAGAGAACAAAATAGTAAACGGGAAAGTTCCCAACATTCCTATTTCAAAAATCTAAAAACCTATTTTTGCTTATTTATTGGCTTAGTTTTAAGGATTAATAAAAGAGTTTAAGGGCATAAAAAAATTTTAGGATCACAGACAACCAATAATAGAAACCCACAGTAGTTCTGAACTAGTCAGTGCCGTCTTTTGACGGGCGTCGTGGGGGTGCTAATCCTTCCCCACGCGTACCCGACTCCCGGACCATAGAATCTCTGGTTAAGTGGACCTTATTAGGTTTAGTATTACCTTTGCCGAGCATAGGTTAATATTAGACTTAATAATCGGATAGGTGGCTAATCACACCTAGGATAAAAAAGATTAGTGGCGACTCCGTAGTTTTTAAGTCGTTCAGCGGTAGGGTTCGGTACCCCCCGGACCCGGACGTTGCGACAGCTTGGCGACTCCACTGGGGATCGTTAGAGAGTCGAACTGAATGCTGGTTTAGAGTTGACTAGGGTTTGCATAATTGGTTGTTTCCTGTTTTATTTCTATTTATTCATGTCTATCTTTATAGTTTTTATGCTTACATGCTTTCATACTTTTTTTTGAATATTCTATTTAATCCATGTTTGCTCTGTCTTCTTTGGGGGTAGTTTAGTAATTTGGGTAGAGTTTTGGTAAAGGTTTGTATGTTCCTTCACACGTGCACTAATAACTTGCATGAGCTTACACCGGAGCTCTAACTCATTTAGGAGGAGGCAAAGTAGCTAGCCCTCGTGTGACGATAGTCACCGTGCGGGTTGTAGTGAACACCTCCACTCAGATTGAATCCTTTCCAATGAACCTATAGTGGGTGAGGATTGGAGGCCTTACTAGCCTGGAACAGGCGTCAGTAAGGACAGTTTGGGAACCTTTAGATCCGGATAGTAGCCTCACCCAGCATGTAGTTGCCTTGAAAGATATCCAGCCTAGGTAGAGCCGATCCCGTGAGGATGAACCTAGGTACACGAAAGGAAGATTTTTTACCTTTGCTATCTCATTTTTTTCAAAATTGGATCGTAGAGTGGGTAATTGCATTGCTCACAATAAGAGGACAAACCTGCCCCAAGGCGACATTTGCTGAGATTTTCATGAAAAGTGTTTTTACGAAGCAAGCGGGGCACTTTCTTTTCTAGGCTTTTCTTTTATTATCGACTTGTGTTTTCTTAAGTATCACTAACACTTTTTCTTGTTTTCTTATTTTCCTTTCATCTCATCTTGACATCACGCATTCTCATGCATTCGTAGGATTTGCCAGATTACAATCGGGATATAAGATGCTCGATTAAGTCCGAAGATTGAAACCTTTTTAAGCTTAATCAAGTATCTTTTGTTCCCATTGTCCTATGACAAATGTCTAGACATTTCATCTATGTACATTTCATTTTTATTCCAATGCTATCAATCATGTTTAATTTGATATAATTTGTCATACATCATAACATCATTTGCATTCATAAAGGGGTTTCTAATTCATGGTTCCGTTCTAAAGGTTTTAAGATAGATCAACACCCGCAACACCGATATTTCACGCGATCAAGAGCTAGAGCAATGGTAGGACAGACTAGTGAAGAACTGGAGGAACTAGAGCGTGATAGAGATGAGATGAAAGAGCAGTTGAAACAAATGATGGAGATGTTGAACAAATTGACTGGGCCTTTAGATACTACATCAAAATAGGGAGCAACGAATCAGAAAACAGATGGTTCTGATGGAAAGGTTGATATAGAGAGCAGTTCTAAAAACAAGGGCAAGACACCTGCTGATTTGGTTGACAATACGCCATTGGGGTATGTCTATACACATACAGCATCATATTATGCTCATCCTGGGACCTCTGGCGGTGGTACTTATGTCTCATATCCCCCTATTGAGAACCCAGTACACTATGACCCCGGGACATTCATGGTTCAGCAAGGTATGCCAACGGGGGTTACTGAGAGGAAGGATGATCCGGTTGAGGAGAACAAGCGCAAGTTGAGTTTGCTGGAGGAAAGTGGACCTTATTAGGTTTAGTATTACCTCTGCCGAGCATAGGTTAATATTAGACTTAATAATCGGATAGGTGGCTAATCACACATAGGATAAAAAAGATTAGTGGCGACTCCGTAGTTTTTAAGTCGTTCAGCGGTAGGGTTCGGTACCCCCCGGACCCGGACGTTGCGACACCTATTTATGCTAGGCAAACAGAAAGCCCTCATGATTCACCAGTAATGTCACCAACTTATTCTTCAATGACTAATAATGTCAAAATTGAAGAAGAATCAGAAATTTACGTTATACAAAAGCCTTTTGAAATCAACAAGGAATTGTGTAGAAAACATTTCTACTCAAATAAAAACAAAGTTTTAAGAGAAGAATATTTTAAAAATTATGGAAATGAAAAGGGAGAAATTCTTCAAAAATATTATGAGTTTATGAATAACCATAGAATCAATATAAAATTTTTCAAATGGTTCAACGAATATTATTTAAACTCTATTAATATGATAAAAAACTAATAACAAATGGCAAACTACTAGAGGAGAAATTGAATCTCAACACCCTCCTCTAATGGAAATCTAATATAACCACAAAAGTGTTGGAATAAAAGCAAGTCCTTTGAAAATGAGAAGTCCTGATGCAGGAGAACAAATCTCATCAAAAGATATTAAATTGATTCTTGAACAGAATAATTTTACAAATCTGAATCTTCATTCTATAGGAAAACAATTGGATCATATCGAAGACTTAATTGTATCACATCCAAAAAGACACATAATAAAAGAAATATTAAAGAATCCTCAACGGAACCAATATTTACACCCTATGAAATTCCAAAAAATTTTTCAAAATCCAAAAAATCTTCAAAAAACATTTTTAAATGAAATACAAGATAGACTCAATGCTTTAGGATCGGAGCTTATAGCCCCAGATACTCCTATACAAACACAAAATTCAATAAATACATTAGACCAAACTTCTCAATCTGAGAATGAACAGTCTGAAGATAATCAAATTAATAAAATGAATTGGAGAGAACCTAAAAAATTATATTATCCAAAAACAACTGCACCAGACCTCAATATTGAGGAAAAACCAGTTTTTCAAAATAAATATAATGCTAATACTATATATGAATGGAATATTGATGGCATGTCTGAATATAACATTCTCAATCTATTACAACAAATGACAATGGTTTCCAATGTTTATAAAACACAAAATCAAAATGGTCTAATTAGTGATCAAGCTATAGCCAACCTTTTAGTAGCCGGATTTACTGGTCAGCTAAAAGGATGGTGGGATCATGCACTTACTAAAGAACAACATGAAGAAATATTAAAAGCTATCAAAAGAGATGACCAAGGAAGAGTCATTTATGATGATGAAGGAAAAGAAATTCAGGATGCAGTTGCAACCTTAATTTTCTCAATTTCAAAACATTTTATAGGTGATCCATCTCACCTTAAAGATAGAAATTCAGAATTATTATCAAACTTAAAATGTAAAAAATTAACAGATTTCAAATGGTATAAAGATGTTTTTATGACTAGAGTAATGCAAAGACCTGACAACCAACAACCTTTTTGGAAAGAAAACTTTCTAGCAGGACTTCCTAATCTCTTAGGAGAAAAGGTCAGAAATCAAATTAGAGAAAATTATAAAGGAATAATTCCTTATGAAAAACTCACATATGGAGAATTAATCAGTTTTACCCAAAAGGAAGGATTAAAAGTATGTCAAGATTTAAAATTACAAAAACAACTAAAAAAAGAAAGATATATTTGCAAAAAAGAATTAGGATCATTCTGTCGTCAATTTGACATCAAAGATGAGTATTCTTTTTCAAAAACTTGTTGTTCATCTAAGCCAAAACAAAGAAAAAAGAATAATATCCCCGAATATTATAAAAAACCAAAATACAAAAAATATAGAAAAGTAAATAAACAACAAGAATCTCTTAATAAACCAGATAAAATAATAAAATGTTACTGATGTGGAAAACCTGGACATATTTCGAAATACTGTAAGATTAAGAGAAAAAATAATAATTTAAATCTAGATGAAGATATTGAACAAAAAATTAATGAAATCCTTTTAGAATCTACGTCTTCCGACCAAGATACAACAACAGAATCAGAAGATTTACAAATTGATGAATTACATTCAACATCAGAATCTTCTAAAGAAGAATCTTCAATAAACATGTTAACAAAAGATCAAGAATTTATAATAGAAGTTATCGATAAAATTCAAGACCCAGATCTTAAAGGAGAATATTTACTTAAATAAAAAAATTCATTAAAAAATAATAAAGAAAAAGAAGTAGTTTCTAATCCTTCACAAATGTATAATTTACAAGAAATAATTTTTAATAGATATGAAAATACAAAACCTAGGCAAATTACAAATTCAGAATTACAAATGGGAATAAAAGAAATCAAAAAAGAACTTTCACATTTAAAGAATGAACAACAACAAATGAAAAAACACATCCAAGACTTAAAAAATGAAGATTTGCATGAAACTTCTTCTACAGAAGAGTCTGATCCTGAAACAGAAGAAAAAACACAAGAATATATGATGGTACTTACAGAAGTTTCAATCCAAAGATATTTAATAAAAATAAATTTAGTAATAAAAAATGAATTCTCCATACAAATGATAGCTCTTTTCGATACAGGAGCTGATCAAAATTGTATAAGAGAAGGAATAATTCCAACAAAATATTATGATAAAACCTCTGAAAGCCTTAAGGCGGCAAATGGTAAAAGATTAAAAATTACTTACAAAATCCCTAATGCAAAAATCTGTGATAAAGGAATTAAATATCAAACATGTTTTTTAATGGTCAAAGATATCACTCAAGATGTTATCTTAGGAACACCATTCATTTCATTACTTAAACCTTATAAAGTTACAGATCACTCAATTACATCTAAGGTTTTAAACACAAAAGTTGAATTTCCTTTCTTAGAAAAACCCAAAATAAGGAATCAAAATCCTTATCCATTCACAATAGTCAAATAAACAACCTGATAAACTGTAAACATAAACAAATCTCTTTTCTACAAGAAGAGATTAGTTTTAAAAAATTAAATGAACAATTACAAAAAAGAGAGATTACAAAAAGAATCAATCAAATAAAAGAAGAAATAGAATCATCCATATGTTCAGATATTCCCAACACATTTTGGGATAGAAAGAAACATGAAGTAACATTACCTTATGAAAATAACTTTGATGAAAGAAAAATTCCTACAAAAGCAAGACCTCAAATGAATAAAGAAATGGAAGAATTCTGTAAGAAAGAAATTCAGGATCTTTTAAACAAAAAATTAATAAGAAAGAGTAGCTCTCCCTGGAGTTGTTCAGCTTTCTATGTTATAAAAAATAAAGAAATAGAAAGAGGAACACCAAGATTAGTTATTAATTATAAACCTTTAAATCAGGCATTAAAATGGATTAGGTACCCAATACCTAATAAAAAAGATTTATTACAAAAACTTTGTAATGCAAACATTTTTTCAAAATTTGATATGAAATCAGGATTTTGGCAAATCCAGATCAAAGAAGAAGAAAGATATAAAACAGCTTTCACAGTTCCATTTGGACAATACGAATGGAATGTAATGCCGTTTGGATTAAAAAATGCTCCTTCTGAATTCCAAAGAATAATGAATGATATTTTCAATCCATACTCTCAATTTACAATTGTTTATATAGATGATGTCTTAGTTTTCTCGGAAAAACTTGGATAAACATTTCAAACATTTACATATTTTCATTAAAATTATCAAGAACAATGGTTTAGTTATTTCCAAATCCAAAATGAGTCTATTTCAAACAAAAATTAGATTTTTAGGCCACTATATTACTCAAGGCACCATTACCCCAATAGAAAGATCCATAGAATTTGCTAGCAAATTTCCAAACAAAATCTTGGACAAAATCCAACTACAAAGATTTCTAGGAAGCCTAAATTATGTCATAGATTTTTATCCAGGACTTAGCAAATTATGTAAACCATTGTATGATAGATTAAAAAAGGAAACCACAACCATGGACTGATGTCCATACCAATATTGTATCCCAAATTAAAAAAATCAAATCATAGATTTACCCTGTTTACATTTAGCAGACCCATCATGCCCAAAAATAGTCGAAACAGATGCTTCAGAAATAGGATATGGAGGAATCTTAAAACAAGTAAAAATGGCAAGGAACAAATAGTACAGTTTACCTCTAGGCACTGGAATCCAACTCAGCAAAATTATAGTACCATAAACAAAGAAATTTTGTCGATTGTTTTATGTATTACCAAATTTCAAAGTGATTTATTAAATCAAAAATTCCTCTTGAGAATTGACTGCAAATCAGCAAAAGAAGTTTTACAAAAAGATGTTCAAAATATTGCTTCCAAACAAATTTTTGCAAGATGGCAGGCTATTTTAAGCATATTTGATTTCGAAATTGAATATATTAAGGGATAATCTAATTCTTTACCCGATTTCCTCACCAGAGAATTTTTGCAACATGCCCCCCAAACTGAGAGATAAAAGCAAAGGGAAGATGAAAGAAGCATCAACCCAAAAACAAATTTCAACAAAACAAATTAAATCATGGTCCGAAATCTTCCAAGAAGCAAATGAAGATACTTCTTCATCAAAATCATCAACTGGTCCATCATTCCAGGATGCACAGGACCCAAATGAGATTACATCTCAAATCAAAAAATGGGTTGAGAACCTTTCTCAATCTCCAGAAGTGGCATTAGCGCTATCACAAATGAAGGATGACAGTCCTCTTCAAAGGATTAGTGCTGAAGCTGCAAAAATTTCAAAAAATAAAGAGATTGTTTTGCATAAACCAAAATCTCTCTCAAATGTTTCAAAACAATTATCTCTTCAAGAAATTTTTCCGAAACAAATTGCAATTTCTTAAAATCCAACTCAGAAAAGTTCACAGTATTTCCAAAATAAAAATGTGGAATACATCTGTGTGGTGGAAGATGATTTTAACCCTTCTGAAAAACCTCCACACATTTTGGCAAAGCAAATTTTTAATGATCAACATTTTGTTCCCCAACATGTGGCAAAAACACATGAATTTTACTCAAACATTTTGATACAAACAGAATCAGTAAATTTCAAACATTATACTGATTCTAAAGATCCAAATTTTATCACCCATTCCACAGCCCAAATTATTAAAGTCCTCAGACTAAAAGATTGGGAACAAAATCCATCAGGCTTGCTAAAATTCCCAACCTCATTCTCCACAAAAATAAACCATTGCCCCCATTTTTCATATTGGGATTATATTACCGCCTGGTATGTAGCATTTCAAATGAATAACAAACATATGCGGCATTCCTGGCTCATATACTTCAAATATGGATCCCAACACAAATTCCCCAATTGGTTTCAAAAATGGTGGACCTGGTATGGACCATCACCTGAAATTTTACCCCCAAAAATGAAAGACCTTTGGTCCAAATTTTTTGACAAATACCAACCTGAGCCAGATCAAAAACACCTTTACCAAACCATCCATTTTTTCACTAAATTAAATATCTCCTGGATTGTTTCATGGAGTTATGATTATGAATTTGATAAATGTCTCAATATAACCTCCTTGGTTAGAATTTTCAAAACCAAATGGTGGGACAAATTCAATGAAGAAAAATATGATGCAAAGTACTTGGATAATTTTTTCACACAAAATCCAAGTCTTTGTAAATCTGCATCCCCAAACAAGGACATAGCCAGATTTCTCCAAGCAAAATCTAATGCTAGTACTATACTAGCACAAGCAAAAATCAAAAAAGAATACAAGAAGCTTATGGCAGAAATGCTAAGTTCTATGGATTCTGATTCTGAAACAGAGGAAGAGGAAGAAGTATCCCAAACATCATCAGAAATAACTGTAGATCTGGCAGAAGACTCCACTACAGTTAAGATGGCAAAAACCATAAAAAAAAAGGAAAAATAATGGTCTGCAAAGAAAAATAATGGTCTGTAAAGTTATCATGAAGAATCTCTGCAGATATTGTCTCCAATAATGCAAAGCTGACTCATTGGATGAAGAGAAAGCCAAATTATGAAGGTCTGCAAAGTTATCATGAAGAATCTCTGCAGAAATTGTCTCCAATAATGCAAAGCTGACTCATTGGATGAAGAGAAAGCCAAATTATGAAGGTCTGCAAAGTTATCATGAAGAATCTCTGCAGAAATTGTCTCCAATAATGCAAATAGTACAAAGTAGAATTATTGTATTGAAATTGTATTGAGTGGCGGAGCTCTCCCTCTATAAAAGCTCCAGAATCAAATGTAAGAGGCAGGCTCAAATTTCACACAAAGAAATAAAAGATCTCCATACTTTCTTCCAATTATACTCTCCAAACTTTACCCAAATTTTACTTCTTTTCTCCAAATTGTTTCAATTTTTATAGTACTCAAAATCTTAAAATTATTCTACTTCCAATCAAAGTTCCTATCCTTTGATCCTATGTATATATATATATATAAGGTACCAGGAGTACCAGTCAATTTGTTGCAAAATTGAAAAAAGTGCGCAAAAAAAAAAGTAAATGTGCGTAGATTGCGGAAAAGTAAAGATCAAACGATTGATTGTAACTCCTGAATCAAAGTCACACCAGACCATCTAATATCATTGATTCCAGATTCATCTCAAAAATGAATAAGCGTGTTGAAAGGATTTTTCTTTAATGAAGAGAAAAATAACAATATGTTGTTATTTGATTGCAAAGTAAAGGAAATACAAGAGATGACTTGTAAACAAGATTGAAATAAAGAAAAAAGATGAACAAGTTGACGAACTTGATGAACAAATGAAAGGAAAAGAGTTTAAGAGGAAGCTTAGGTTTGTTTGATTACGCTGGGCAAGTTTGTTGAAGATGTTGAAGGGGCTGCAACGTTGAGGCTGCTGCTGTATTTATAAGGGGCAGCATGGGCTTTAAGGTTTGGTCATCCACGGCCCAAGATGACTCCTCCGCACCTGCACCAAACCTCTCGGATTCACCTCTTAATTGCAAATCTGATTTTACAAGGAAACTCTTCCAATCAGCAAGGAAAGTCTTCTAGATGCCTTATAACGTGGGAATGTGATAAATATCACATATTTACTACCATTTTCGAAATTAATCAAGCCTCCATGCTCCGGTGCAGCAAAATCGCATCAAAGCAAGTGCAAGGTGACAAAAGTTGGTGACGAAATTGCTTCCAAGTGCCTGAAAACGTGAACATCATCAATTGAGCCATAAAACTTGTTCAATATCATGCCATTATGCTTGTATGTTGATGTTGTCAAAAATCGATCAAGGAAATGACTTAAACTGGGGTCAAAATAGCCACATGTCTTTAATTGAAAACTCGGAAAAAGTTTTGAGAAATGTCAAACATGGCTCGACTTGACCATATAGCATAGATATTTGATGTAGACCATGCTGCCATGCTCATGGTGGAATCGCCATGCCAAAATCGTCTCGGGCTTGCATTTTGTCCTTAATTGAAAAATAGGGAAAAGTTAATTCCTGAGTCAAAATGAGCTAAAATTTGGACGGCTTGTACATACCGCTAGCTAAACATATTTAGTGAAAGCCGCAACCTTCAATCACTCATTTCCAGGTTCAAATTTGAAACCCTAATTCAAACATCCTTGATTGAAAAGTTGTCAAAACTTTAATCGGGAATGCTCAAATTCGAATCTTGAAGACATGATTCGGCTTTGCCATAATTTCTGCAGAAAATGGGGCGGCCCAAATATGTCTTACATATAAATAAATTAATTTATCATTAATCATGGAAAAATCATAATTTTCATAGTCAAATTAGGAGAAGTCAAAGTCAAGAAGTTTAACAGACTATAAATGCAGGGTTTAATGGTTGACAACTTGACATGTGTTCTTTAGGGAATAGTTTTGAATTTTAAAAACAAAATTAATTCAAAAAATGGGTATGTGTCATCTCTTCACCCCGCTTGTGGAGTCCAAAATTTATATTGTCAGTGTATCAAATAATAATCCTTTATTTATTTTTTTGAAAGATACAATAATCTGAAATCTCATTACAATCAAATATGATTCGATATACTCAAACCTGTGAAAACAATTATAAGACTGGACTATAAAAGAAGTAAATAGGGGTGTTATCATCCATGAAATTTTTTTGTTTGTTTGTTTGGAAGATACAATAATCAGAGATTCATTACAATCAGATATCTTTCTATACATGCTCAAACTTTTAATGAGAAATCACATTACCTTACTAAAGATAAGGAACTAATAAACTTCAGATATGGATTGGTGATAAAAAACCCACATACAGTGAGACTTGAATGGACTTATAGGCTTTGACTTAGAACTTGGATTTTTACATGGTAGAACGAGAATTGTTAAATAATGGGACTAAATCTGACTAGTTTTGTTTCAAAACTTTGTAGGTGCTTTTTTTTTTTAACTATATGTGAACATGAAATTAAATGATATGCTACACAAAGGGAGGTAGCCTTCTCTCATCCCTAAACCCTTGAGACCTTCTATTGGAGGCTCAAACTCTTAACCATTGGTTGTCCCCTTGGGGACTTCATAGATGCTTATTATGATTCTAAACAATGTTATTTAAAAAAAAATCATACTTAAAAACTTTCATGGCCTAAAAGATACGTTACTAGGGCCTTTTGCAGTCTTTTAAGTAAAAAAATTTAAAATTCTAATGTGAAATTGATTAATTGATAAATTGAAATTAATGAAATAACAAGTATAGAAAATAACATTCAAAGAGAGAAAAACCATGGCAATTTAAATCACCCACACTTTCCACCAGGTCCCCCAAAAGTAAAACAATAGTGCATTTGTTTATAATGCCCACAACCGTTCTTGTCCAATACATCATAGCAGCCAGGACAATTTGCATATTGATATGTAGCATTGTTAGCGGGAGTCTTGAGCTGATTTTGATCGTTCATAAATTGAATTTTTCTAAAGAAACAACTATGCTTATAGTTATTGTCGGGAAGATGACCACTCCCCATAAGAGGGCCATTCCCATCCTTATCAGCTATTGTAATTCCTCCCCATCCCACCAAGTTTGCGCCATTGCTTAATTTAGGCAATAGTTCATTTGGCCAATAACCAAGATATATAGGAGGCCGAGAATCTGTGAATGCAAGCAGCCACCAATTCTTAGTCTTTCGGTCCTAGACAATAATTAAATACCTTGTAATTAAATATCATGGGAAAGACAAAAATTCTTTGTTTGTGAAGTTTAAAATAAGAGATTCAATATGCAAAATCAAAAGGTACCTGAAAAATAGTAAATTTGATTTCATATTGACGACCCCCATATGTAGAAACAGGTGACCCTATAGGGTCATCTGGGGCAAAATCTGGATTTGTGGAAACAAATCCTGGACATTGGATGTTGAAGCATCCTGATGAATTGTCCTGTATATAAAAATTGGGCAAGAAAAATTAAGTTAAGCAAAACAAACATTGTGGAAAAAACAATATTAATTTCATTCATTCATTTTAAGATCAAAGTCTTATATTTTACTTACCCCCCACCAATGGGTATATAGCCGAGTTCAGGTGTCACCATTCAAGAAAGATGATACCTAATGGAATAATTATAATACATAAGTTTTAGATCATCATAACCTTTCGATTGAGGTATACAACATGTTTTTACACCAGTAATATTCAAATTCAAGACCAAAAGATGTTTAGATAAGTTACCGCCCATCCAGCAGTTATGACATTTATTTGATCAGGGTGATCAGATGGACCATTTTGTACCCATAAATTAGCTGAAGAAAATTGTCGATCATTAACACTTATGTTATAAACTGCTACGCCTCCATTTACACCATAGAAGGTTGGGCCTTTTCTCATTCCTACAGCTACTTTCGCAACCTAGAACGTGATTATATTAATTGTTAACAAGATAAGCACTTATAAATTTGAAGGGAAATAGACTGTTATTATAATTAGATACTTATTAGTAAAATTGTTGATTCATGAAAAACAAATGAAAGGGACTTGCATGGTTGTTGTAAGGAAAACTTGAATGCTGCCCAAAATTAACAAAAGTGCCTTTTGGAAGAGATTTCATCCTGAGTAAATCTCTCTTAAAAGTTCGTCGAATTGGAATTGTTCCCACAGGACATGCTTTCGTTTTGTACCTTGGACTTTGTGGAAGTTTTGCACTTCTTGGTGTGCATTTTTGCAGCCCTTTGGGAAATACTAGTGGTTTTGTCTGCACAAAAATCATGTATATGTGCTTTCAAGTCCAAAACCAATAATTAAATTAACTTTGCAATGATTTTGATTTCAACAGTGGGGT
This sequence comes from Corchorus capsularis, assembly GCA_001974805.1. Taxonomy (NCBI): domain Eukaryota; kingdom Viridiplantae; phylum Streptophyta; class Magnoliopsida; order Malvales; family Malvaceae; genus Corchorus; species Corchorus capsularis. The sequence goes on from AWWV01012654.1 coordinate 14,085, forward strand.
ATCTTTGTACATATAATATATATTACCTGAATCTTGTGATTTTGGAGTAGAGGATGATCGAGTGCCGGTTGTTTATTAATGTCTATACAGTCAATGATATCACCCTCCTTAGTCTTTAAAAATGTAAAAAAGGAAATGTTAGCTTGATCTTTAAGGACCAAAAAAAAAGTTATAAGCGATGCTTAGGTGAAACAAGATACGAGATACCTGAAAGGTTGTAACAGGCGACTTATTGAGGATTTTCAATTGCTTTTCTAACTCCAAATCTTCTTCGATCGAAATACTTGTAGAAACCACAGGATATTTGAAAGTAATAAAGTAAATTAATAGAATGATTAGCCATGATTTCAGCAACTTCAAAGCCATTTCACAATATGAGAGCAGTTTGATAAAGGATTATGCACACCCACCAAAAAAATAACTTCATTTTATTAACAACAACTTTGATCGGCAATCTTATATATAGCAATAGAAAAAGAAGCATTGATTACCTATAATATATATGTACTATATAGACTAAATAGCCATTTTGCCCCCTGAACTTTGGAAAATTGGGCCAATTTGCCCCCTAAACTATTTATTGCGTCATAATACCCCTTTAATTTATAAAATCAGGCCAATTTGCTCCTTACCGTCAACTCCGTTAGTCACGTGCCGTCACGTGACTAACGGTTCCGTCAGAGACTTGGTTAATTGCCTACGTGGCATTTTTTTGCTGACGTGGAATTTCCACGTCAGCAAAAGTGGGTCCCTTGGCGGGAAAAATCCCGCCCAAAATATAAAAAAAACGGAGAAAATAAAAAAGAAAAAAATCCCGCCTAAAATAAAAAAAAAACTTAGAAAATAAAAAAGAAAATAGAAAAATCGAAAAAGAGATTAAAAGGATGGGATCTGAGCTTTTTATTTTCACTTAGCATTAGGGTTTTTTTTCCCGTTTTCTTATATTCTTCCTCTTTTGAGTTCCATCTTCCATGAGCTCTTCAAGAGATGAGTTTTCATCCAAAAAGAAGTATAATTCGAATGGAGAGCTGCTTTGTTATTGCAAGGAAGTCTGTCCAATTAGAACTTCTTGGACAATAGACAATCCCGGTAGAAGATTCTATGGGTGCAGAAGATTCAAGGTGAGATTTTGAGTTTTTGTGTATAATTTTATTCGAAATTAGAGGGTATTCGGTTTGGGTTTGTGAAATTTGAGCTTTGAATCTTCTATTTATGTTTTTCATAGGGAGGTGGAGGTGGAGGTGGAGGTGGAGGTGGAGGTGGCTGTAATTTCTTTGATTGTTATGAAGAGCCATTGCCTGAAAGACTAGGGCAGATGCTATTTGCATTCCGAGAGAAAAAAATAAGGCTAACTCATGAAAATGAAAGGCTAAGAAGGCAGCTCCAGAATGTTGGATTCAAAGTTAATGATGGTTATTCTCTTGGTGGAAGCACATCGACTGGTGTGATTGGTAGTTATGTTCTTGATAAAGATGAAGCTACTGGAAAGTATGGTGGACCAAAGTCTGAAGAAATTGAGAAAATTAGAGTTGAAGTGGATTTGCTTAAAGAAGAAAATAGCAAACTAAATTCTGCTGCATGCTCAAACAAGAAGTCAAAAGAAATTTGGAGATTGTGCTTTTTGGTTTCTTGTGTATTAAATGGCTTCATTTTGTTGTATTTGAAAATCACTTCCAATGGGAATCGATTTCTTGCACTGCCATAGTGCAAGTGTTTGTAAGACCTCTATAACTATCATTCTGAATGATCAATGAAAATATAACTTTCATAACTTCAATAAGCTGAAATTCCTGCTAAACTTCATTTGAATAAGCTTTAAATACAAAAAGTGTTTGCTCATCAAATACATGCTACATCATTTGGTTTAGTATTCAGATATGTCCCAAAATGAGTTCATAACTTTGACTAAAACCATCAGCTAATTTTTACATTTCCACAAATCTAATATCCTAAACAAACTTAAAAACAGTGGCAGGTTGCTCATTTCTTCTTCTTAACTGATTCCTGAGTGCCCACTGGATCTGCATTTGATCTTCTCCCCCTTTTAGTTCCAGCAGCAGGTTGTGTTGAAGAATTTCCAAAATCAAATGCATTCTGCAACACAGTTAACACAATCAATTAATCTAGTTTATTTCCACATACATAACACATAAAACCATCACAAAAATGCCAAGAGTCTACATTCTACTTACATATGAAGGTAGAGGTTCCATCTTTGTTGGTGTACAATCCCATTCCTTTAGTAGACTTTTTCTTATACCCGACTTCTGACATTGTGATCTTCATTTTCCCTTTGACCTTGTCTTGTGCAGGAGGTTGTATTGGTTGAGATTGTGGTGCAATGTTTTCTCTAATTGTGATGCCAGGCAATGAAGTTCGAGTTGAGCTAGATTTTGCCACCCTTGATGGACCTTTGCTTGGTGCAGAGGCTTTGACATTGGCAGCTGTTTTGGATCTGCTTATTGGAGGACCTTTGCTTGAGCTTGCTTGAGCAGGACCTTTGCTTGAGCTTGCTTGAGCTTGCTTCTTTCGAACCTTATAATAAGCATGAAATCAAGTTATAAGTTACCAAATGCAATGCCATATGTATATAATGTTATATATAAGACAATGGTAACTTATAGATACCTCAGTTTTTGGTGGATTTTTGCAGCATCTGATGTTATGTCCTTGTGCCCCACAATTGCGACAAGTAATGATGGTGCCATGCCTACCAGTCCCTGGTCTGACATTGTTATCTTCAGGCCCCTTTCTCCTGTTTTGCTTTGGTCTCCCAAGCTTTTGCCTTTCCTTCAGTGGTGGTAGCAACTTTTCCATGCCAAGTTTTTTTTCCAGTTATGGGGGCCATTAATGGGATTCAGTGAGTAACTATACGTCTTCATGTAAGTCTCCAAACTGTAACATGGGTCAAGGGAGTTATCTGGCTCACCTCCTCCAGCTCCAGTTCTCCATATTGCACAAATGGCATGGCAACATGGTATGCCTGAAATTTGCCAATATCTACAGCTACACGTCCTCCTATCTAACTTCACAATGTAACACATTCTTCCTTTCTTGATTTCAGCCCCATTTACACCATATGATACCATTTTCCATTCCCTAGCTCCTTTTCTTTCATCAAACTCTTTTTAATCAAATGACCATAGCTCTGCTTCCATTTTGAACAGAAAACTCTTTTGGCTTCAATTCTCTTTTGAGTCTCCTCTCTTATTTGTTCTAGCATAGTAATGATACTCTTCATTCTTGCCTCCAATAGTATTGAATTAAAACTCTCACATATATTGTTATCCACCATGTCACACTTTGCATGTTCTCCATAACAAGCCCTTGACCATGCCCTTGGGTTCTTGTCATCTTGCATAAGCTCTTTCCCAACTGTGTCATTTTTTTGCAATCAAACTATCAACTCTAGCTTGCCATTCTTCCTCTGTACCGGCTTTGACAATCCCCCAATAAGCTTGTTCGTATGACTTATCCAAAGTTCTGCCAATCCAATTAGCAAAAACATGTCTAGCACAATTTCTGTGCTCAGCCCTTGGGATCTCTTCACTAACAGCACGCTTCAAACCCTGCAAGCATGAAGAGAGATAATAAATAAATGCAACACAAACAATAATAATTTGGAAAACAATAATTTAAGTTTTACCTTATGTTGGTCAGACATTATTGTGAAGTTAAAACCATCACAAACATCCAAGTCGTCCCTCAGCAATCTTAGAAACCAGCCCCATGTGTCTGTGTCTTCAATTTCCACCACAGCCCATGCAACAGGATACATCTGATCATTACCATCCTTTCCAATGGCACTAAGAATTTGACATCTGTATGGGCCCTTCAAGAAACACCCATCAACCCCAATAATCCTCCGACCACTGTCCTTCCACCCCATTTTCAAAGCAGCAAAACAACAATAAAACCTCCTAAAATGTGGAGTGGAGTCCTCTGTCACTCTTTGAACTTCCAACTTAACAGTGCTTCCAACATTCTTGTCTAGCAATTCATTAGCATAATCCCACATCAAAGCAAATTCTTCATTGTAGTTGCCAGCAATTGAATCTCTTATCATTTTTTTTTGCCCTCACAACTGTTCTCCTAGCAATCCTTATCCCATACTCAGTCTCAGCATACGAGTGTAAATCTTTGAGTTTCAATTTAGGGTTGATTACCATCATTTGTTGGAACCTCTCAGCAATGTTTTTTGCTTTCACCATCTTATTTGTGAAAGAGCCAGAGCATCTATGTTCATCAATTAATGTCTTCACCCGAAACCCTCTACACTGACTGCACGCACTAGCCATAATCAACCACGGACAGTTTGGACCAGATCTACACTTTACTCTAACCCTAGTTGGATCATTTTTTAAAAATTCAATTTCATAGTGCTTAGCTCTAGCCCATTTTCTGACTGCCTCTCTAAACTGGTTACAATCTATAAATACCATGTCCTTAGTGAACTTAGGAATCTGAGTTGAGGGATTATAATGAACCCACTTGGATTTCCTCCAATGGATCTTAGTATGTTGTTCATCCCCATCAGACTCTTCTTTATCAGACTCAATTATACTGACATTATCATCAGACCCTACTTCTGAAGTTGAAGACAAACATACCTCAGCCTCGTTCTCTGGATCTTCTGGTCTAGGGGGCACAGGGTCCTGCTCATCACCTCCCGCATCATCTACTGGAACAGAGGATGGGCCAGCAGCTTTCTTCCCACCTTTCTTCTTCAGTTTTCGAAACACCTTTCCAGCAGCTTTAAAAGCCAACTCTCGACCTCTCTCCAATTCTTCATCACCCTCACCATCACTCAAACACCTGGTTCTGACTAACAAAGCTTTTTTAATCCCATTCCTTGCAAGAACTTCTTCATTGTCATCAATTAGGTCCACTGGAATCTCACCTAAACCCTGACTTCCACCATCAATATTAGGGCAGCTAATTTCAACCTCCACAGAAACACCATTTACATTTTCAGCAGCCTCATTTACATCTTCAGCAGCCTCTACCCCCACTCACATTATTGCCCCCCAACCTTCCTTAGCAATGACATTATTGCCCCTCAACTTCCTCTATATCCACAAAATTGCCCCCCATTATTACCAACTACATCAGAAGTATTTAAAAGCAATGGCGGGTCTACTGGATCATCAACAATATCATGCTCTACATATATGGTCATAAGCCTTACTTTTTGCCAAATACCAATCATCCTAAGCACAGACATATCATCAAACAAAAGTTGCAAACCATCAGAAAAAGTCCGACACAGTGAATTATGGAAATAAACATTTCCATAAGATTGATACTTCAACTGATTCCCAATTAGTAGAGTAATTTCTTTCCAATTATATGTGTCTGGATCAGAGGGGCCCCTAAGTTTTTCCCCACCTTCATATCTAAGATATGGATCTCTTACAAATCGACCCCCATGCCACACAGTTAAGTAATAGCTACAACCATCATCAAAATCAGGGTCTACATGAATCTGCATATATAAAAACAATTTCCAATTAGGCCTACACTAAAAGCACACAATTATGATAAACAAGACAATCTGCAAACTTGTGTCTATTATACCATAATGCCACTTAACATAATTCTGTAGATATATATGTATGATTTTACTCAAATAATAACTAAATTGGTGCCCACAGATTAGTAGCCTAGCTACAATAAACAAATTAATCTGTAAGTTCCATAGTAGCCTAGCAACAATAAACAAATTATTCATGTTTCACTGAATATATGGCAAATTGGCAAACCATAATGCTACTTAACAGATTTTCATTTTCAAACCATATTTGCAAGCCCAAAACGACACAGCATACTGCTTAAAACGGCAGAACCACACCCACCAGAAGCACACAACAGGGACATGATAAAATTATTCATGTTTCACTGACAAGAAGACAAAAAGGGGACTGACAGCATCTTCTATACATAAAAAACCTAACCAGCAATTTTAAACATTTTACCCTAATCCCAAATTAATCAACCTGTACAGTCATAATAAAGCATCTTTCAACAGTAATCAGTAATTATTTATCATAATAAGTAATTACCCAACCCTAATCGCACTATATAAAGCCATCAAAACTAACCTTTGAAGTCGTTTTCTCTCTAACTTCTCTTTTCTTTTCCTTTTCGAAATACGCAGCAACAGGATCTTCTTCTTCCCTTTCACTTTTCTCACCATCGATCGCCATGTCTCTTCACTAATCTTCAATAATCTTCTGATTTTTCTCTCTTTTTCCCTCTCTTTTTAGCTTTAGCCCTAAATCGATTTCCCCCCTTCTTTTTAGCTTTAGACCTAAATCGATTTTGTCTTTCGGGTTTAATTCTGATGGATTTGTCATTCGGGTTAATTCTGATAACTCTTACCTTATTTCCAATTCCGATTTACTTTTATTATTATTATTATTATTATTATTATTTATTATTATTATATATTATTAGTATTATTATTATTTTTCTTTTTTATTTTCTCCGTTTTTTTATATTTTCGGCGGGATTTTTCCTGCCGAGGGACCCACTTTTGCTGACGTGGAAATTCCACGTCAGCAAAAAAATGCCACGTAGGCAGTTAACCAAGCCTCTGACGGAACCGTTAGTCACGTGACGGCACGTGACTAACGGAGTTGACGGTAAGGGGCAAATTGGCCTGATTTTATAAATTAAAGGGGTATTATGGCGCAAAAAATAGTTTAAGGGGCAAATTGACCCAATTTTCCAAAGTTCAGGGGGCAAAATGGCTATTTAGTCGTACTATATATAGCATTAATTATTTCTATAAAAAAAATTATACAATAGCATTAATGACCGTTTGTCAGCTCCTTCTTCTTCTTCTTCTTCTTTTATTTTTTCAATTTTTGATATAGCAATTGTGACAAATGCTATTATAGTTTGGATTGGGTGAGTATTAGTTGGCAATATATTACATGTACCAATAGAATGAAAGGCATTAATTAACTTTCTTTGAGGGAATAAATGTAACAAAAAAAGGAAAAAAATATTGCTCACTAATAATGCTATACAAGTTGATTGGTCCGCGCTGACGCGTCGGACAATCTTTGTTATAGATTTTGTTATTATTGTTTGAATGCAGAATGGATTTCGTTTCAAAAATTTGTAATTTTATTAGTATTTTGTGTATTTGTGAAGTAGTTTGCCAATTAAATGGATTTCAATTTTCTATATATATAACTTATTAATGGTGGTTGAGTTTTATAGCTGTAAAATTCATTTTTTTTTTGTTGATAAAATCGTAGCTTGTAATCCACTTCTTATTCTCGGATATTAACCTTTGCTACTTAAAATATCTTCTTTCACATAAATCTAATTAAATTCTTTCTATCAATATAGTTTGAGAAAGAAAATCATTAAATTAAAACAAAACCAATTAGTCTGAAGACTTTAATGACTTTTACACATAAAATTACAGAAATAAACAAATTAGGAAGAACAAAAGGAGGACACAAAGTGGGCAAATGGGTCTTCCAAAAAAGTGGCAAAAGAACCAAATGAATGGTGAGAAACTAATTGAGGGCCTTCTTAGTAAATAAATAATACATATTTGATGGTCAATAAATGCTTTCAGATTCAACTGGTTAAAAACTCTTGCAATTACAAAAAATGACTAGAGGAAAATGGAATGTGAGAAACTAACTGAGGGTCTTCTTAGTAATTAACCAAGTGAGAAAAGACATAAAAGGACAAAAAATGTTCAAACCGAGTCTCCTCATCGATCCTCAAAAGGAGTTTTTAGTAATATCCCTGGGTGTTTCAAATAATATATAGTATATATGGTCAATAAATACTATTAACTAGGAATATTTCCATCCGTGTTTCACTGTGAAATAATTTATTTATACATAAATAAATTAAAAAAAAAGTTTAAATCTATACTAACTAAAGTACAAATAATGAGAATTTTTATGTTTTTCGATTATACCTTTTTTAAAAAAAGTATATTTTTAAATTGTCATTATCAAAATATATTTTAATTATGCCATTATTAAAATATATAAAATTGACAATCTATTTTAATTATGCCATCATTAAAATATATAAAATTTCCATTATTAAAATATAATTTAATTTCCTATCTATACTGAAGTAAAAGTGGAAAACACTATATAATCTAATAAAAATATAATTTCATATATTTTAACATGTTTTTCCCCATTCCTAGAATCTCCGATAGGTCTTTGACATGGTATAAGGTAAATATGAATTCAACGTAAGTAGATATGATTATATGACCTTCTCCTAATTGACCATTCTTTGAATTAGCTTTGAAAATAAAATTTTTTCTAAAGAAATTACAAATTTAACAAAAAAAAAAAAGAAGATGTCATTATTATTTTGTTTATAATTTATAAATAATTTTTCAATTAAAAGAAAGAAATTGAGATAAAAAAAAAGGGAAAAAAGTAAAACAATTAAGAGGTGTTGATTGTTGTTGATCAGTAATGTGGATGACGTTATATAATGTGGCATGACCACCCAGACAATTAAACAAAAATTCATATTTAACCGAAGATATTCATATTTATTGTAACACAAATCAAAGCCTAATTTATATATCATATTCATAGCAATTATACAGAATTCAAAGTCTAATTCTACAAAGTCTCTTTTGTTCAAAAAAATTCTACAAAGTCTCTTCATCCTTCTTTTTTATTTTTTTCTTTTTTTATAAAGAAAATCTTGGTAACTTTGCCTTTTTATTTCTGTTGGATTGCACCCTCTTTCTTCTTCTTCTTCTTCTTCTTTTTTCCGTTAATATTTTTCTTTTGGGTACACCTTATCTTGCTTTTTTTTCAAATATTTTGTAAAATTTGTTTTGTTTGGGTTTCATATATTGTTTTTAATTAATTTTATTCAATATAGTTTGTAGAAAATGTCTTCTCCTTAACGAATATCCAAGATTTAGAGGTATTGCAAAAAGATTGTAGTATTAAAGTATTGCTAATTCGTAAAGGAATTGCATGTTGAGAAATATTCAAATGTCAAAGGTGATGGGAAATTTGTATATGTTAAAGGTTATTTTAATATCAATTGTTTAGTTTTTACAATTTTTCACTATTAAAAGCTCTATATATTCTCATTTAATTAAATAAAATATATTTACAAATTCTATTTCCCAAGAAATTTTTTAGAAGAATAGAATTTCAAATATTCTAAAAAAGCAATAAATAATCTATAATAGAAAGCTGAATTTAAAATAATGGTATACTTGAACTACATTTAAAAGAGGTATTTTAGGGCTTTTGGTTTTAAAATCAATGATTTTTTGTTAAGGTTTAGCCGGAGCAAGAGGGAAATTTGAGTTAAAAAAGTAAGTTCCCATGCTTTTGATTTTGTTGACTCTTGTGTTGTCAAAATTTTATAATGAGGTTATCGAAATTTCATAGTGTTGTTATCAAAATTTCACAACGATGTTATCAAAATTTCATAAGAAAGTTCTCACAATTTCACAGTGTGGTTATCAAAATTTCATAGTATGATTACGAAAATTTCATAAAAAGGTTATCAAAATTTCATAATATGGTTATCAAAATTCAAAATTTCATGTTAAGATTACCAAAATTTCATTGGGAGGTTACCAAAATTTTTATATTGTGATATTAAAATTTCATAGAGATTAACAAAATTTCATAAGGATGTTACTAAAATATTATAGTGTGGTTAGCAAAATTTCATTAAGAGACAATCAAATTTCATAAGCAGACAATTGAAATTTCGTAACCCTAAACCATAAACCCTAACCCTAAAAGAGGTTATCAAGATTCATAGGGAGGTTATCAAGATTTCATAGTGTGGTTTCCAAAATTTCATAGAGAGGTTATCAAAATTTTATAGTGTGGCTACCAAAATTTTATAATCAAAATTGTATAGCGTGGTTATCAAAATTTCATGGGGAGGCTATCAAAATTTCATATGCAAGTTATCGAAATTTTATAGTGCGGTACTGTGATTATCAAATTTTTATAGGGAGGTATTATAATTTTATAATGAAATTATCAAAAATTTTGAACTTTCGCAGTATGATTATAAAAATTTCATATGGAGGTTAACAAAATTTCATTTTGTGGTTATCAAAGTTTTGTAAAAAGGTTACTGAAATTTCATAGTGTGATTATCAAAATTTTACAAGGACATTTAATTTAAACATGTTGGGTCACGTGCACGTGAAAGCTAAAACTAGTGTATAAAAAATTATATATAATAAATTGTAAAATGATATAAATTTAAAAAGAATTTAAGAAAAAAAAAACTAAGACGAAATAGCGAAAAGCCAAAGAAATTTAAAAAGGAGAGAAGAGAAAAAAAATAATGGTAAACGAAATTAAAATGTTTAATATGATAAATTATAACATTTTCAAAATTGCAAAAAAAAAAAGTATAAATTACCAAAAATTGCAAAACATGATACTCTGATTTGTTGTTCTCAATACTAAAACTTTTAAATAAATAAATAACACCTTCGATGAGCGAATCTTTAAAACGATACAAATATCGTCTCATATAACACAATGTGTATAAGAATCCAAAAATAAATAAATGAATAATCTATATTAAAATAATAAAATACAAAATACGTATATACAAAAAGAATTCATACCTTTCCATTAATTAAGGGGTATTGCTAAACACCGCCTTTTTTTTGCTCAATACCGCCCTTTTTTTTACACGTTTGACACTTTTGCCCTTTGCTTGATTTTCTAAGATTTCAAATCCTCTAAAATCTTTAACTATCACGAACATAGAATAGCCCGAGAACTCCGGAAATGGACGATTACGTGCCGTATTCTGATGAGGAGGTAAGCAAAATGCACTTTTTCTGAATTTTAGGGCTGATATGATGGTGCCGCCCCACGAGGACGGCCAGCCATTGTCGAGCCGCCTTGTTAGGACGGCTAGCCACTGTCGAGCCGCCATGCTAGGACGGCTAGCCATGGTTATGCCGCCCTCTCAGAGCGGCAAGACCATGGCTAGCCGTCCTAACATGGCGGCTCGGCCGGGGCTTGCTGTCCTACTAGAGCTCCTGATAGGGCGGTCTGAACCATGGGTGACCGCCCTCACAGGGCAGCACACCCATGGTCGTGCCGTCCCACCAGGACGGCTCCGCGTCAGTTTCATTTTTTTTTTCAAATAATAATAAAAAATACTTTTTGTATGTTTAAGTATTATTAGTTTGGGTCAATATTTATTATGTATTGTTAGTTTAGGGTTAAAATATTTTTTCTAAGTAATATTTGGTAATTAAATTTTGCAGGTTGAATTGGAAGATTTTGGTGGTGATGGTGTTGATTACAGTGGATTCTTCATGACTGACGAAATTTTTGCCACCGATTTAGAGGCATTTGAATGGTGCAAAGATATTGCAATGATAAATCATTTTGAGTTAGTAATTTCTTCGCACAAAAATGACGGTAGGAGGAAGGTATTGAGATGTTTCCGTGGTGAACGGTACATGGGGATTTTGAGAGATTTGGATACCGCCGTGTGAAAGAATACGAAGACCAAAGCGTGCAAATGCCCTTTCTGGGTCACGGTCAAAGTATCGAGTGAGTGTAGCGGGTGGATAATTGCAGCATATCCTGGGTTAAAGGGTATGCACAACCATGATATGGTTGTTTATCCGCAAGGATATCGACAGATGAGCGAACTTAGTGACGAATCAAAAAAAAATTGTGCGGGACATGGCTTTGTCAAGGCCGTCTGCTGTTCACGCAACTATTTTGAAACAACAGCCACAGGATTACGTTACTAGAAAACACGTGTACAACTATAGAAATGTAATCCGGATGGAGGATTTAGAGGGCAGAGATGTAGTGGGTGAGTTGTTTCATAAAGCGAGGGAAAGCAGATATATATACAAGGTGATTGCTGACCCGAAAACCAGCAGGGTGAGTCATTTGTTTATGGCACATCCAAAATCTCTCGCTTTATTCTGAAACTTCCCCTGGTTCATTGGCATGGATACAACCTACAGAACCAACAAATACAAGATGCCTTTTTTTGAAATCACAGGGATGACTCCAACTAACAAGTACTTCATGATAGCGTATGTTATTATGAAGGATGAGAGCCAGGGGAGCTATCGTTGGGTCATGGAGAGGTTGAGGGATTTGATTGCTCCTGATGTGCATCCGACGGTTATTGTGACGGATCGGGAGTTGGGGCTGATGACACCGATCAGGGAGATTTTTCCACAAACTCCCCACTTGCTTTGCACTTGGCACATCAACAAGGATGTTAAAGATAGAGTGTACAGAATTTGTAACAAGAACAAGAGCATTACGTTGGCATTCAAGAACGTTATCTTTAAATAGATCTTGGAAGCCCCAACAGAACAGGAATACCATAGACAAGTCGGATTGCTGAGAGATCGGTGGGGTCACATTGCACAGGTGGTATTATGTATTATTAGTCGTAGCATTTTTCACCCTATGTTATTATTATTTATTAGGTTATTTATATTAACCTATGCATTTATTATTTCCGTAGGTGGTATCTTATATTGAGGATACATGGTTAGTGCACAAGGAGAAGTTCGTTCACGCGTGGACGAACAATGTGCAACACTTCGATAACACTACTACCTGTAGGGTGGATAGTGCACACTCAATGTTAAAGCAATGGCTGAACTCGTCCACTGGTGGTTTGGATACAGTGTGGAAGATGGCTCACACTGCAATAGAAAATCAACTTGTTGAGATCAGGTAGCTATGTTTAAGTTTATTTATTGGGTTTAGGTGCTATTATTGTTTAGGGTTATTTTATAAAAACATGTTATGTTTCATTATCAGGAAAACACTTGAAGAATCCAGACGTAAAGCAGGGCCTCAGTACTCAGGCTTTCCATTTCACTACTTGACATTGAAAGTTTCCCACTACTGTTTGGGATTGCTTGATATTGAGCGAGAACGGATGAGAGAATTAAGCGATGAAGTGGATGCTCGCTGCGGTTGTGTGTTGAGGAGCACGCATGACATTCCTTGTGCTTGTGACCTTAAGGGTGCCATTCGAACAGATACTAATATTGGTCTCGATCGCATTAATATCTTTTGGAAAACACTTGATATAGGTGATCAGGATCAACAACCTGATTTTAACAGATCAGATGATTTTGTCGGAACTGATGATGTGTCGGAGCATCACCGGTATTTGAATTCAGTTGTTGATCAAGTCAATGGAAGCGATCCTGCGGTTGTACGCCAAGTATCTCGTCTCATCCACAGCCATATTTATTCGGATGATGCCAATTACCTTGAACCGGAGGTGAACACGAAAGTTAGAGGTCGACCGCGGGGCAGTAGATCGACGAGACGTGATCCGAGTTCCTAGGAGTACAGTGAGAGGGGTCGTGGTCGTGGTCGGTCCAGCAGTGGCCGTACTTCTTCCACTGGTCGTGGGCGTACTCTTCCTCATCCGTCCATAATGCCTCTCCAAGTGGTACGAATAACTTTAGTGCTTTGGGTTTTTTTTTATGGGGAATACTGTTTTTACCCTAATGTTTATAATTATTGTTACAGACCGAAGTCAGACTGACATCGACGAATACTGGGGCCGTAGCCGAATCCCAGAGATAATTATCCAATTCGTTAGATCATACCTTGATGTTGAAGACGACAGCAACTGTGGATTCCGTGTTGTCGCATTCTTCGTTTTCAACAGTCAAGCGGAGTGGCCGATGGTAAGACAGTGCCTTGGAAACGAGATTTTCACCTACCGAGCTACGTACGAGCCTATGTACATTGACGATGAGGGTGGAGTGGACGCAGCTATCTGACGTATTCGGTGGGATGGAGGTCCGTGTCTACGTAACCACTGGATACAAGTATGGGCAGACTTGTGTCCTATTGCTACATTTTTTAATGCAGCTGTCTTTTTTTTTTCATACGAACGACATCCAACCAACACGTGACTTCGATCCTAAACGCCATGTTGTACTGTATTGCCGTTACGTGCAAGCTCCAGGGAAACACGACCGAGTCGGGAGATCGTGATTGTCTATTTAGGAAATGATGTTCCATACTTTATTCGTCTAGATTTAGTCGGTAATTTTCCTATACCGCCTATACTCTAATGGTGGTACGACCACCATGATCATTCTGTTGACGGTTGGAATGAAAGATATGAGACTAGGATAGAGAATTGGCGAGCTCTAACAAATGTAATTCCGTAGGTGGTATCTAAAGTTGTATTACAACTTATTTGAATTTACTAAATGTAATTAAGTTTGGACGATAGTTTTCATTATCTATTTTGAGGAAATCACATTCAATTTCCATTTAGCGAAAAATGAGGTTACACAATTGTACATTTGTCAATGTAGCATTAGACTAAAATCGAAAAAAAAAAAAACTTCTACGTGAACATATCATTACATTCAAAAGGATACACATTGATTTGCTTATACGTAAACATATCATTACATTCAAAAGGATACACAATTTTATAGATATTTGCCCTAAACATAAAGGATGAAACTAGTTCTAGCATCCAATAGAACCTATGGGCAGAAAAGGAGACAAATGGGCGCATGGGTTCAAGTTTTCATTTAGGATCACCTTGACTCGTTTTGCCTTTCACTAGCCAAGCAGACCCTAAAACCTAAACCCAGAAACACCGCCATAAACACCGCCACAGAAACTATAACTGTATATGTCAATACTATAGAAGGAATCATCAATAAAAAGGACCTATCATGGGATACATTATTCTGCCAACACTCAATGGATGCATTTGACTCAAATCGAACAAAAAGCACCTCATAAAGGAGGAAGTTTTCATTCGATCTACCCTTTATCGATGATTCCTTCTATAATATTGACATATACGGTTCTAGTATTTGTGTCGGTGTACATATTACTATTTTTGGGTTTAGATTCAGACATATTCTTGATAGGTCTAAATCTAATCCCAAAAATAATACTATATACACCGCCAAAGGTACTATAACCGTATATGCCAATACTATAAAGGAATCATTGATAAGGGCAGATCGAAGTCAACTTCCTCCTTTATGAGGTGCTTTTTTGTTCGATTTGAATCTAATGCATAAATTGAATAGGATATAGAAGAATGTACCCCATGTCTAAGTACAAACATTCAGATCGCCTACATCGGCCGCATCCTACATCGCCCGTCACCACCAAACTCTTCCAATAAAACCTGCAAAATTTAATTACCAAATATTAATTACACAAAAGTGTTAACACTAATTAATCTTAATTAAATTTCATAATTTCAATATTGTAACTAATAATTAATAATTACATAATTAATAATAATCAATAATTAAAAAATCTTAAACAAACTGCTGTCCATGGACAGTGCCGCCCCATTGGGGCGTGGGCGGTCTGCCATGGACAAGCCGCTCATCTGGGGCGGCCTCTCCATGGCAGGCCGCCCACCTGGGGCGGCACCGAGACAGAAACTTTTTTTTCTTTCGTTATAGATCTACAACTTAGATTTATAAAATAAAAACATATATTGCAAAAAAAAAAAAAATTCATACCAGTAATCTCATCACTTCTTTGCGGAGGTCGAAAACAAAATCCGACATGATTTTCTTCAAGATTGTTTTGAAACTTTGATGTTTTAGTTTGAATGTAGTAGAGGATTTGATGTTAGAAGAAAATGAAGTATAGATTTTAGTTTGAACGTTATTTTGAGGTTTTAAAGGATTTGAAGTTAAAAACTATTAAAAATATGAATAAAGGGCAAAAGTGTAAAAAGTGGGGCGGTGAATAGCAAAAAGGGGGACAGTGTTTAGCAATTCAGTTAATTAAAACCATTTCGATGGTAATGCGTTCTCGAGTTTTGCGATTGAAAACATCTCATAATCTACATATCTCAACTTTAAATCCTCTAATCGTAATGATCTTCACATATGTAGTAAAAAATAATCAAACCCTTTTTAGAGGATGAAGAATTGAAACAAAAAGAAAAATTAATATAATATTAATACTAAGAAACAAAAGCAAATTTGAAACCTAACATTTTTAACATTGCAATCTATATATATAGTGATATAAAAAAAATGTAACCGTTAAATCTGAAAAAATGAAAAGACGCGAATGATGACATAAAAATTAATATAAATAAAAAAAACCCGTCAAATTCCGTTAAATTAACAAAATTTTTCATATACCATTAAACTAAAAAAATTAATAAATCTTAAACAAAAAGACATTTCATATTACAACTAAATTTATTTTAATGTAATGTATAACAAATATAACCATTATCATGAACTTTCTCAAACTTTAAATAAAAACCCTTGATATACCTAATAGAAATTACTAATCAAACTTTAAATAGAAAAACTTATACTTCATAATATCAAATGACCATTAAATGTTGGGTTTATTATGTTAAACGCAACTTTAATACATATAGAGAGAAGGAAGTTTGTCCATATTTGATCCAATTAATACATGAAATTCTAATAAATTCTTGTATGATATTTTTTAAAAATTTATCATCTATCTATTTAGAAAAATAATGAAGTAATAATCATCATTTATGTAATGAAGTATGCAATTTAGTTTTTTCTTTTCAAAAATACAATCTACTATATGTAATTTTTTGTCCATCCACAAGACTCAAATTCAAAATCTTATTTAAGGGAAATAAGTATCAAACTACTTTAACCAATTACTTATTAGTCATCTACCAATTTTAAATGTAATATATATAGGAAAATATATTTTCAAAAATATTTGGAAAAAATCAAAATATTTTCATTAAGCTCACGCAGTTTGTTTGGTCTTATATTCAAGGCCACGTTGGTCCAGCTAGTTGGGTCTACTGGGCTTGCTTTAAAGGTCACTTGGACCTGCTCAGTAGGCTAAACGCTGCCTGGTCGGCCTGCTTACACTGTTGGGCCTTTGGCCCACGCGATTGACCCCAAACTATTATGCTTGTCCATAGTAACTTGTAAATATAGTAAATATAGTGGTGTGCTAAACTCCACCCACAGTGGATCTGATAAGAATTATTATTTGATACACCATCACTATAGTTTTTGGACTTTACAAGCGGGTTTAGAGGTTGACAAGTACCACATTTCAGAATTAATAAGATTTTTAATATTTCAATCTAGTCTCTAAGGGACATATGTCATCCTTCTAGACCCGCAAGTGCAGTCTGCTAAACTCCACTGACGGTGTATTAATAATTTTCCTAACTCTAATTGAGTTATTATTTGGTACACTGACAATGTAAAATTTGAACTCCTCAAGCGAGTGAGAAATTGACACATACCCATTTTATGAATTAATTTTGATTTAAAAAATCAAAACTCTAAAGGACACATGTCAACCTTTAAACCCCCACATGTGCAGTCTGCTAACTCTAATTATTAATTGTCTATACTAATACTAATTGGATTTATATATAATACACCATCAGATTCAAAGGAGTTTAGCAGACTACACATGCGGGGGTTAAGGGTTAACATTTGTCTCTTAGGGAATAATTTTAAATTTTAAAAACAAAACTAATTCTGAAAATAGATATTTGTCAACTCCTCAGCCGGCTTGTAGAGTCCAAAATTTACAACGTAAGTGTATCAAATAATTATTCATACTAATTATTATTATTATTTTTATATAAGTCAAATGCATTAGAATAGATTAAGGCCAGGAAAGGGCTGTTCTCGTTCTAGCAGCTCCTTGTGCAAGTGATCCCGCTTCTTTGGCTAGGGGATGCATACCCTTGAAGAATCTGATGCTCCTGAACCTGCGACTGACTTCCTCAATGTCATCCGTGACTGGTTGTTGCTTCCAATGTAGATTATTCCTTCCTTTGATGATTGTTATCCATTTTTTATCACGAGCTTCGACCCATATGTTGTTGGCCCCATTGTTGCTTAGTCTCTGTAGCGCCATTCGAATGAATTTGCTCATTGCAATCACCTTGCTCCCTGCTTCAATGTTGTGTACCATTACTATTGAGTTTCCAGCCCAGTCTCTCGTGATGAATGCCATCCCAAAAATGTTTGGTTGTTGAGCTCTCCTCATTTGAATAAAAACTAGCCATTCTTCCCTAGCAATCTGGGGTAATCCAAAAAGGATGTTGATACTGGTCCTTACTCCTAAGTTGTCAATTGAGCATTGTTGCTGCTGGTCTTTGAATGCCGCAAGGGTCCATTGGCTAAATACTCAATTCAGGATATAACGTTTTGGCAAAAATGCAATTCGGGACACACCGTTATCACTTGTGTCAATCAGGATATAACGTTATCGGGTTGTGTCAATTCAGGATAAAATCAGATTGCTTGTGATGTGTGTATAACATGCGCTCTGTCATACTGAGTCAGAGCTGACGTGGACAATATGTGTATGACAGAGTGGAATTTTCAGTTTTTAGTAAAATTTTTAGATTTTTTTGGCATACAAAAATTATTTTTTTTATATCCCTCCTACACAATTAAATGGCTAAATACTCTCTCCAGAAATATCAAAAACCCCCATTTTAAAGAACCAAACTTAGAAAATGAAGAACTCTCAAGAATATAAGAACCCTAGCTGTTGCTTGCTACCATAGCAGCCAACACCGGCAGCCGAGATCTGCCATGTCGGAATCCCGAAAGAGCCCTTAAACATTTCAAAATCCTTTCTTCCTTTCTCCTAAACCCAAATATAGGCTCAAATCTCCCAAAAACTTCACCAATTTATTGCAAACGCAAAGGGTAGGAAAATGTTTAGGGAGTAAAAAACCCATAATCATATTAGGTGATGGAGAAAATAAGAAGTACCTTGGAGGATTTAAAGCGATGATGAGGAATAAGAGAAGCAAGCTTAAAGTGAAGATATTTCATGTGAATTATGCGGTTTCTCTCAATATAAGGATAAGTTCAAGAACCAACAGCTACATGAACGAATTAAGTCTAGACCAGAGCCTAAAATAACAGAACAGGAACAAATATTAAAGACACCACTCCAAGCAAGCACCACAAAGCATCAACCCCAATTACTTGCCCTATCCCAATTACCTAATTCCAATTGTTTCTATCTTCTACCATGGATTCTGGTAACGGTAGTAGTCTGCAATCTTCAAGCGGTGGAGAGGAAGAATATGACTCACTGAGTCATCACTTCTAGATTTTGGTTGAGCAACATAGCTTTCCCCCGCTACCACTTGAGCAGCATAGCTTCCGCCGCCACTCAAGGTCTCTTTCATAAAAACAACTAACACCAGACCCCCAACCCTCTGTTGGCGTTAATTTCTCTACTACCCACTACAACCCCGAAGAACAAAAATTCCCTCATCAAGAGCTCCTTCGATGAGTTGTTTTTGGGAAGCAAGGAAATAACAGAGGAAAGAAAGTACATAACAAAGGGGAGAAGGAAGACGAAAGCAAGAAGAAGAAGAAGAAAAAAAGGGTTTGGAAGATTAAAGTATTGAACTGAGAATTTGGGTTTAGTTAGAATTAATTTAGGACAAAATTAATATATTCTTATCTTTAATTTTTTTTAAGAAAAAAAAAGATAAAAGCTTTCCGGTTTTAAAAAAAAAACAAAAGCTTTTTTTTATATTCAATTTGTCCTAATTTTAATTAGTATATTATATTTATAGAATAAAAATTATATACTAAACTACGTCGTTTTGGTACTTTCAATTATTTTTATATTTTTTAAGAAATAAAAAGTATTTTTATTTATTATTTCAGACGCCACGTGGCAAATTAATTCCACATGGACAAATCCACGTGAATTTTTTGGCGCGTGTCATTTCAACAAACGGTTTTGTCTGATTTTATCCTGAATCGACACAACCCGATAACGTTATATCCTGAATTGACACAAGTGGTAACGGTGTATCCTGAATTGCATTTTCGCCCAAACGTTATATCCTGAATTGAGTATTTAGTCGGGTCCATTGTATATGATTCTTTGCTCTCATCAGTGTTGAAACAAGATTTGGTTTTTCCCTTCCAAAAACAACATCATTTCGATGCATCCAGATTGCCCAAAGGTAGGTTGCAAAAGTGACAGAGAATATTATCCCCTGCTCATTCTTGGCATTTACTTCATTCAACCATTGCATGATCCAATTAGTGATGTTGATTTCTTCAAAGGTATGTGTTCTTAAGCTCAATTCCGACCCGAACCATATTTCTCTTGCAAAATCACATTCCCAAAAGAGATGATTTAAGTTCTCTTCATTTCTTCCACACAGTCTGCATAGAGTTTCAACTGCCATTCCTCTGCGCTGCAGTTCATCTGCAGTAGGAAGGCAATTTTTACACAGCTTCCACAGGAATACTATTATTTTTCTTGGCAATTTTAGTCCCCACAAACAGTGCCATTGTTTTTTATTTCTAAAATCAAGCTCCCCTCATCTATTTTCTCTCAAAATCATCTGGTAAGCTCCTTTCACTGTAAATCTTCCTTTGAAATCCTCCTTCCACACCACTCTGTCTGTCTTACCAGAAAAGGAAGTTTCTCTTGCCAAGAGCTCCTCCCTTTGTGTTTCCTCCAATAGATCCTCCACTAGCCACCTCGTCCACTGTTGGTTCCTTTGACATATGAGACTTTGGACTGTAATGGCTTGATGATTCGGATGGGTACACTGAAAATTTAATCTCAGCTGCCCATTTTGAATAAGTAATATGTCTCTTCTATTGGTTTGTATGTCCATTCCTTTGATGCAGACATCCCTTCCTTCAAGAATGCTTCTCCATACCCAAGAATCTCTTGGTTTCCCTTGAACTAGCTCAAAACATTGTGATTGACAGTATTTTGCCAGCATCAATGACGGCATCAAATCTTGGGGTTGTTGGATTATCTTCCATGCTTGCTTGCCTAGGAGAGCTTTGTTCATATCCTCTGTTTTCCTGAATCCTAGACCTCCCGTTCCTTTTGGTTTGCAAAGGTCTTCCCACTTCATGAGATGAATTTTCCTTTCTGAATCACCATGTCCCTACTAGAAGTTCCTCACTGTTCTATCCATCCTCTCACAAACATGCTTTGGGGCTTTAAAAACTGCTAGTTGGTAGTTTGCCATACTTGAAAGGGTAGATTAGATAAGGGTTTGTCTTCCAGCCTGAGATAACAACTGTGCTTTCCAAGCTTCTAGTCTTCCTGCATCTTTTCCAACAGAGGTGTGAAGAAAGCTCTTCGTCGCCTCAGGCAT
Organism: Corchorus capsularis; assembly: GCA_001974805.1. Lineage (NCBI taxonomy): Eukaryota > Viridiplantae > Streptophyta > Magnoliopsida > Malvales > Malvaceae > Corchorus > Corchorus capsularis. The sequence goes on from AWWV01012654.1 coordinate 35,244, forward strand.
CCCATATCCATACCCAAATATTTTCCTGGCTTTTGAGTCAAACTCATGCATAGAATTCCTTTGAACCATCTTTTGTGATTTCCTTTGCATGTTGCATTCAATAGAAGTTCAGATTTTTTGTCATTCACTTTCTACCCTGAAATGAAGCAGTATCTTTTTATGATTTGTTTCACTTTTCTATAGGATTGTACTTTCACTCTGAAGAAAAAGAATGTATCATCTGCAAACATTAAGTGGTTAATTGGATCCGCCCTTCTAGCAATTTTCACACCTTGAATTTCTCCCCTGTCTTGAGCTCTGAGCATCATAAGGGAAGATGTTTTGGCAGATGATAAAGATATAGGGGGAGATTGGGTCTCCCTGTCTCAGTCCTTTTCCAGGATCAAACTTTTGTGTCATTCCACCATTGATCAAAACTTGGTAAGAAATTGTGTTAATACACTTCATAATGATCTGAGTCCAATGGTCAGTGAAACCCATTCTTTCCAAAATAATCTTTATAAAGGTCCAATTGAGTCTGTCATATGCTTTGTTCATGTCCAGTTTCAAAGCACCAAGTGTACCTTTTCCTTTTTTCTTCTTTAACACTGTATTAATGATTTCTGCTCCAATAGTTACATTATCATGAATGGATCTCCCATGGATGAATGCAGCTTGTAGTGGAGTGATGAGTTGGTGTAGACAGAGTTTTAGTCTATTAACAGCACCCTTGATGCTATCTTGTAAATCACAGTGCAGAGGCTGATAGGCCTAAAGTAACTTACAAGTTCCGGATTCTTGATCTTAGGAATTAGGGCGATAAGCGTCCTGTTCAATTTCTTAAGAATAAACCCTGAGTTTAGAAAGGACAAAACAGCCCTTGTTGTATCCTTTCCAACGATGTGCCAGTACTTTTGGAAAAAGAATGCTGGCTTTCCATCCACCCTGGAGCTTTAAAGGGTCCCATCTGAAATACGGCTTTCTTGATTTCCTCCTCCCTGAAGGCATGTTAAGCACCATATGATGTTCATCAATGAGTTGGGGAATTTGGAGATCTACCAGCTCCTGCTTGATCTGGTCTTCAGTGGCATCTCCTTGGGTTGAAAAGACTTCCTTGAAGTGCTTTAGGAACTCATTCTCAATCTCCTTTGGATCCTCTAGGGTTTGTCCACAGCTTCCTTTTAAGGAAGTGATCATGTTTCTAGCTCGTCTTCTTTTAGTCATTGTGTGGTAGAACTTAGTGTTCCTGTCCCCCTGCACAATCCAGTTGGTTCTTAACTTTTGCATCCACAGAATCTGTTCCTATTCCAGTAGTTCTTCTAGCTCTTTTCTTTTTGTTGGTTCTCTCATCTTATTATCCGATTTGTCAATGTTAGTCTGTATTTCTTCCAGCTCCTTCTCAACGTTCTTTTTCTTTGCGAAAATATTTCCAAAAACTTCTTTATTCCATCTTCTTAAATCATCCTAATTATTATAACTATTATAGTTACCCAATTCGTGGCCTCTATAATTAGCCTTTGAATCAAAAGATAAGACTATTCTCCTAATGATTAATTATATGACTAATCCAATCTCATAGGCATCATATCTCCTCTTATTTATCTAGTTGTTATAATTAAATATGGATCATTCTCATAGACTTTCTTAGCTCAGCTTCAATTCGCCATAAAGTTATACATCATGTGTTACGACTTAGGCATTGGTGAGATATAAACACTACTCTGATAAACAGTTAAACCCCATTAAAGAATTCAAAAACATTAGTGAGTTAGACATTGCTGTCAAAGAAATATTGAACCCAAACAAACAAAATTGTTTTTAAAATGACCAATTCTTCTGTTGGATTCCATAAACTTTGGATGCTTGGAAGGAACCCAAAAAAATCTTAGTGCTGTTGCTACTTTATATTGGAAAATAAAAATACTTCCTATTCAGACATAAAGCTGAGGAACCATAGGGCAAGCAAAAAAGAGAAATTAAAGATGTTACGTGGAAAATATATGTTGTCTCTTCTAAGAAATCTAATTCAAATTCACATTGCCAAATCAAATCGATATTAAAGGTATAATACCTGCCGACAAAGCCCATTTCCTCTTTAAAATCAGCAAGCTAGGGGGCCCAATTAAGCTTACATCTTTTCACTAATGGACACCAATCTTTTTCAGCTCTCTTCCTCATTGGGCACCATGCATTGCTTTCTTACCATCTTCCTTCTTTTCGGGGGGTTTTTTTTTTCAATTAAAAAGTCTCCTGATAAACTTCATCGACTTATTTTGATTAAAAAAAGAAAAAAAAAACCATCGACTTAGGGGCTCCCTCTTAATTCCGGAGACTCAATGGTGAGGACACCTCTGCGAGTAATAATAGAGTTTACGAAGAATGGAACTTAACACGAAAAAACAAGAATCTATGTAAAAAAACATTATTTTTACTTAAATTTGAACCATGATCACATCTGTAAAAACCTTATAATTGGCTTCCTAACCGTCAAACAACCCCACAGGGCCTGCTTTTCGTTTTTATACCAGCTTTTTTCATGGCTCTTTCCCTTTTGAATTCTTTATTTACACAATCTCACATGTAATAGTAGCTCAAACGAGAAATTTTCATGCATATTTGGCAAATAAAAAGTATCAATATATATGCCAAATGGAATATCAGATTTGACAAAGAATATATTCCAAAGAATGCTTAAAGTCTCAATCATCAAATTAAAAAAAAAAAAAAGGAAAAATACATTCTATAGAATGGGAATAAAGAAAAAGGAACAAAAAGAGAATCTCCATATACATATTTTTAAATTTTGAGTCACTACATAAGGAAAAGTGCAGCAATTTCCGAATTTGTCACTGGTCCATGATTATGTCCTACAAATTAAATTAATTTGTGTTCTTGTAAATAATATATACTAATACTGAACAATATATTCTTAACATAGAATAATAGAGTAAATTTATATTATAAATATAGGAAAAGAAATAAATACCTTTCAAACTTTATGTAACATGTTTCCATGGCTAGATCACATAAATCACTAGTATTATTTAATTTGCAACAGCCTCGTAATCATTTTTTTCTTTTGGTTCTGTATTATATATGGTGCTTAATTGGCAGTTCACTTGTACGACCCTAAGATTTTATATAAATGTTGATTTTTCGACCATAAATTATTGAAAAAATATATCATCAATTAATCTCCATTATGGAACTTAAAAAGAAAAAGCCAAGGTATGACATTCTATCTCAGGGGCTGAATTATATTCTAATACGCTCTACTCTAAGCTCTATTATGTGATATCATACTCCACCACACTGATAACACTGAAAGTGGACTTCACTGATTTGACCGTCGGAGGAGGTCCCCCCTCAAACACCACAAGGGAGACCTCTCTTTAGCACGGGTTTCTCTCTCTTGCAGGCCGTCGGAGCTCGATCTACTCGACGTTGAAGCCTCGATATTATTTGGCATCAACAAGAAGAAAACTAAACTTGGGTAAGTGAAAGGAAATTGATAGTTTTTAATTAGCCTATCTTAAAAGTCCAATAAACGTGTTGAGCAAAAACCATATGCTTCCTTTCACCCAAAAAAAAAAAAACCATATGCTTCCGTGTTACGTTTCATTAAGATCTAAAAATAAATATATCATATCATCACCAACTCCAATCAAAACCTCTAATTATAATCTTCTCATTGGATTATTCTTATTCCAAATTAGTCACATTTTTCTTCCCCAACTTTGCATTTTCAATGTTAAAAGACTCTTCAGCATTTCCAGCTAACACTGGCATATTATTATTATATTTATTTATTTATAAACAGATCATATATATAATTCCATGATATATATTGTTCAAAGAAAAAAGCAATTAAACAAAACAGACATATATTGGTGCATGCATGTAGCAGCAGTCATGAAACATGGTGAAACTATATATAGCCAGTGCCTTTTGCTATAGCTTTAATTTTAGTTTAGTTGGCAAAATTGAAGCTTAAATAATGTTCATTCATGTGTGTGGTTAGAGTGTCAATTTTGCAAGCAAATGCCTTAATTAGAGCCCCTAATAATGCAAAGGGCAGACGGCAGAGTATACCAAACATTTTTCTTCTTAAGCTTTGATATTTCCATTTTCATTAGCCCTGGGATTATGCTTCAAGTTTTAACTTACTATGGTAATTGGTACGATAGAAGACTATAAAAGCTTCCAAGGTAGTAAGAAATTTCCAAAGAAATTGTACTCTACCTACACCAGATAAATGACGATTAAAAAAAATGAAAACTTGAATTCTTTTTAAACACAAATTTTGATAACAATGATCAGTTGATGAAAATTGATATAAACTTGTTTATCATATCCTCTCGTTGATCTGTCACCGAAAAAATGTATATAAATTAGTGTCTTGATCTGGGTTGCTTAATTTGGGTGCCTACATTTGTTTTGCTTAATTTTTGCATAAAATTAAGAATGCTAGTCAAACACTCAAAAAAACTTCAAATTTAAAATAATTAAGTCGATCAGTACTGAGGCTAATTAGGCTACAAGCCTACAACAACCACATGGCAATGACATTTTCTTTATCCGTTGCTAAACTAAAAAAATTGATCATAATTTGCAACTAATTAGTTTGAAAGATACTGCAAACTTATTAATGAGCTCCTATGCATTAACATCAAATTATAAGCTAATGCAAAAATAGGGTAAATTTGCAAAGCTTTGATGAATGAATTGATGATATAAATATGACCCTTATAGCCTTAATTTTTATATATAATAATCACTAGAAATTTATCCTTTTTAATACTTGAGTCTATTAGAAATCGAATCATAACCACTAGAACTAAGAGTACTCAATAGTACTCTACTAACAAGCCAAATGCTGGATGTTAGAAATTTAACTGACTATAGGATATATAAAATGTCAACCAATTATGGCCACATATTTTCCCTCTGCCAATATGCGAAGAGACAAGAGGAGAGACTATTGGCCATGTGCATTTTTGAACCTTCATCTCTCTAGACAGTCCATATATATATGACGAGATATATAGTTCATAGTTCATAGCTTTCGTTTTCTCTGTTTGGTCCAATATTATCTTTTAATAATTTCTTTGTACCCTAAACCCTATAAGCGACTATCTAATTGCATCTCTCATTTTATATATTTATTAAAAATACTTTTGACGTGGGCTATACAAACATAAAACCAAACCAACTGGTACTAGTTGATATAAAAAACTTGACCTTTTGGGTGCATATATATTTACTACTACTTACTAAGCTATTTCCGTTTAATATTATATAGTTATTTGGTATGTTCAAAGGATTGATGATAAAGTTTCGACTTAAAATTCAAAGGTGATCAAAAGGAAGAGAAAAGAAGGGGGTATGGTTATAGTCTTTTACAGTCATGATGATATATCTTTGCCAAGTAGCCATTTTAATAGTATAAAAAACTTATAGATTCAACATCAAACTTTATGTTTAGCCCACTCTTATTATTATGTTGTCTCTTGTATTATCTCATGCTCTCTTGATTAAAGATTCTAATGAGTACTGAATGAGGTGTTCCCCATAAAAATGGGGGGGAGGGGGTTTTTTTTTTCTTTTTAATAAGCATAAATAAAAATGGAGTATATAGTAATGTAAAACTAAAAAGTTGCCTTCAAAACTCTCCAAGTGTAAAACCAGATCATGTCATCACTCACAATCATTGAAAATCCAAACTTCAAACTTCCATATGACTCTAAACCCGATCAAAATCTAACCACTTGATTTTAAATACGAAAGCTATATTCAAGAGAAATAATTAAGTAGCAATATATGTGGCAAACAAAAAAAAAAGATATGGAGTGATGGTGATGCTATACACGTTTACGTTTCTGATCCAAGATGAAATGAATGAATGATCGACAGCTTAGAAAACTACAAGACAAAATACCGAATTTTCTTTCATTTAAATAATTTTGTGGCCAAAAAATAAATAATTTTGTTAGTGGAGTAATAATTTTTGGGACAGCTAAACACGGTTTTATTTGTTTCAAAGCTGTGTGAATATGCCCCCAAAATCTGCCATGGCGGTCCAAAATTTAAAGAATAAAAATGGGCAAACTATTAGAATTGAGATTAGGTTAGAGTATCTCTGTGGGCTTATTTCGTTTTTGTTTGTTTTGTTTTTTCTTTAAATAAAAATAGGTTCATCTAACAAGTGTCGGTTTTCTACTGCCTATGGAATCTGAATTCTGCTATGAGAAAAGCTTTAAAAATATATATATTGAGGCTCTTAAATTATGGTTTAAGGAAATGATCAGAGCATGCTTAAGCTTTAACTTAAGAAAATGGAGAATCAAGAATGTTTGTTTATTATTTTTAAAGAAAAAGGAATATAAAAACAAGAAAGAAACCAACAAAAAGCCATTAAACAAATTTAAAAATGAAAAGGAAGTTGCAAAGACAGAAATACCCTTTTTGTCACACATGATTACTTCCAAATTCCGATTGAAGGAAGAAAAATCTAAAAAATGTGCCAAAAACATCACATTTCCATTGAACGCTAACAGAGAGAGGGAAATTTTAATTGAAATTTTGATAAAAAAATGTGTGATCATGAATTTTTTGGATGGAACTTATATCAAAGTCACAACAAACAAAACAAGATGCAGTACAAATCTTATTGCCCTACCATTCATGCATTAAAATTTTTTTTTCCTACTTTTTTGTGTGCAATTTTTTTCTATATTTTCTTCTTTCATAAAACTTGTCTGTTGATTGTTTTCCTTTTGAAAAGGTTCATGCCTATATATGATATCAAAATAGTAGTAGTAGCACTGTAGCACCAAACAGATTCATTATTGTTATTTTTAACATTATTGATTTATTGAATCAAAACATGAATAAACCAAACTTCTTAGGGAAAAATTACTACTTCTACTGTTCTACAAATAGATAGGTGGGTTTTTTTTTTTTTGTTTTTTTTCATGTGTACCTTGGAAAGCATTTATGGCTCATTATGTTATGTTGGGATAAATTTTTGAAAAATGAATCATACGAGTCCCTCACAAGTTTAATGTAGTTTAATCAAGTCAAATTAATAAAGTCAAATTGCATTTAACCACAACACACCGGAAAAGCCCTTATTAAGAGGATTATCGACCTTAAAAATCCAAAAAAGAAAAAAAGAGAGAAAGAAATCCACCATTCCACATATTTACCATATATTTTTCAATAATTTTTTTTTAAAATTACATTCTAAATTCTATGCAAAATGCCAAAATCGCTTTCTTTATTTCGCTAAAATGGTAAGATTAGTTCATAGACAAAAAGATAAGCAACAACCTTTCCCCAAAAAAAGCAAAATCAAACTTTCTACTATACAAAAGCACCTAAACTTGATTTTATGTGTCCTTTCTTATTGCCAAAAACTTGATTTTATGTAAAAATGGCTAAAATAGAAAAACATATATAACATATATATTTCTAAAACCCGTTTTTCACTCAATTTTTCTGAAAATGATTTCAGTTTGATTTTAATTCAGTTTTCTGACATCCTAAAAAATTACCTACAATGTAAAATATTACATTATGTAACTTTTTTTAAACAAGAGAACGTTACTAAAGCCTAAATCCTCATACCGGAAAAACCTGATGCTATATATTTTTAGTAAAAAGTAAAAACAATAATTTTTAGTAAAGACAACAAAATTAATAATGAATCGAGCAAGAGGGAAATCCATTTAAGTAATTCTGATTCGAATTGACTAAGAAGTCAATAGATTTTTTTTTTTGCCACAGTCAATAGATCTATTTGCGCTCATGAAAATGTAACTTTAGAATTTTTATTTTTTTAATTAATTGAAGTTAAAATTTTGTGGTTGAATTTGATACCACTCTAAGATTAATACATTGGAGTTCCATGATAATTCTATATGTCTAATCTAATCTAATATAAAAAAAGTTACTAGTATTTTTATTAGGAAAAAAAGTAAAAGATCTTGAAGGGCATCTTAGTAAAAATACAAAACAACATATACAGGCAAGATATTAGAGACAAAGGGACCCACCACCTTATTTTCAACTTATTTTATCTCCTAACCGTAAAGCTAGCATGTTGTAGTAGGCTTAATTAGATTTTATCAACCTCTTAATATTCGCAATTTACAGTCCATCTATTTTCTCCCCTCTTTCTTTCTCTCTCTCTCTCTATTTCAAAAAATAACCCAAAAAAATCGGAGAAGGGGAGAAGAGAAAACAGAAACAGGGAGAGAGAGAGAAAACAAAAATCCCAAAAACACAATGTTAAGTTTCAGATCAAACCCTTATGCATTGTTTCTTCTTTTCTTATTCTCTTTGTTTCTTTTTAGACATGAGGTGGTTTCTGAAGCATCAAATGTTCGAACTTTGCACGTCCCAGGTATCAATGTTTTTCCTTTTTAAGGAAAGTTTCGGTTTTTTAAATTTATGGGGTTTTGTTGGTTTGATGTTCTGTTATTATTTGAATTGTGTTTGAAAGGGCAATATAAAAGTTTTGTGTTTGGGGAGAGAGGGCACAGTGAAGTGATACCATGGAAAAAGATAGAAAAGAGGAAGCTTGCAGAGGGAAGTGAAGGAGGCAACTCCTCTTTGATTTTGGCTGAAAAGAGGACTTATAGGAAGGACCCTCTTAATCATTTTAAAAAGTACACTGGGGGTTGGAATATCAGCAATGTACACTATTGGGCTGTGAGTTTCTTCTTCTTCTTCTTTTACTTTTTCAATAGCATTTTTTTTTGAAGTTTTTTATTTGTTTTCCCTTTTTTGTCACTTTGGTATTTTTTGAAATTTCTGTGATTTTTAGCCAGGAGTTATGAATTTTTGTATGCGCTTGTTGGCTGGTTTCTTTTGGTTTGGTTACTTCATGAGGCTTTTCGCCTTCTTTTTTAGTAGAAAAGGAATGTGTTTTTTTATTCATCGGTTATTTTCACACATTTTAGCTGAATTTTTTTTGTAATATATTCTGATATGATTATTAATGAATTTCAAGAAGTTTATATATCTTTAATTATTTTTATGCTTTTAGAATTTATATTGATGTTTTGTGAGTAATTAACTCTATATAGCCCATTGAGTCCTGTTTTTGCTATAGGTCATTTGCCTCATCTTTAATTAAGTTCTGCTATCTTATATGTTATTTCTGTTGATAAATTTGCTTTTGAAGTGAATTATCTTCCAAAACTTTATTTTAAAATCTTGTTCGGTATCTCATACTCTGTTTTCAACTTTTCATATGTCTAACATAATCATAGAGTTGAATTTTTTAAACTTAATCCCCACCGTGTTTTGACTATGGCTTAATAATGCAGTCTGTAGCAAACACGGCAGCTCCTTTCTTTGTCATTGCTGCGGCCTGGTTTGTGATATTTGCGCTATGCTTGTTCATCATATGCATCCGTCATTGTTGTTGTCGACTAGATAATTATGGCTACTCTCGGATAGCTTATGCACTATCTCTTATTTTCCTCATACTCTTCACGGTTGCTGCAATGTAAGTCAACTCTCTCTCTTTCCAAATTTTCATGATATGTATGTTTAAAATGACCATATAATGACTCACTCATCAATTAACATCATATTGCAGTATCGGGTGTGTTGTGCTGTACACTGGTCAGGGAAAGTTTCATTCTAGTACTACAAACACGCTGGATTATGCTGTTAATAAGGCAGATGTTACTGCTGAAAGCCTCAGGAATTTGTCAGATTATCTTTCTGCAGCTAAGAAAATTACTGTGGATTCAGTTGTTCTGTCACCAGATATTCAAAAAAGCATTGATGATATTGAGAAGAAGATAAACTCTGCTGCTACCCTTCTTTCCACTAAAACAGGCGATAATAAAGACAAAATTCAACATGGTTTGGATAGCATGTAAGTTAAAGCTCTTAGAATCTTGTTATTAGAGTAATCTTTGAATGTAGATCATCAAACTGATGTCCCACTAAATGCTGCAGGAGATTGGCTCTTATAATTCTTGCTGCTGTGATGCTATTTTTGGCGTTTCTTGGATTCTGTAAGTTATATCATTCTGATGATTGATTTAAGATTCTAAGGTATTAAATTATCAATAATATTATCTAAATTTTATGCTATTATTGCGATGGCTGGCTGCAGTGTTCTCCATTTTTGGATTGCAGTGTGTGGTGTACACGTAAGTTAGAATCATTGTTGCATTTTTGGTTATATGGTTTAACACTTGAAGGAACCTAATATATGTTACTTAATTGCACTAACTTTATCAAACACTTTCTAATTAATGAATGCAGGCTGGTAATCCTTGGGTGGATTCTGGTTGCTGGAACGTTTATTTTATGCGGAGTATTCCATCTCCTCCACAAGTATGTTCTGTTTGATTTCCACCGTTTCTCTGTTAAAGATATCAAATAACTTATACCGTTTATCATTTTTAACATTTTAATATGCACTTTAGTAAGTAATTCCCATTCTTTTATGTTTCTTCATGTTTAAGGTTCTATTTCTAGTCTGACATGCTTGTTCAAATCAGTTGTAAACTTTTAGATACATATCATATGTCAAAAAGGAAAAAGAAAATAGAAAACATTAAGCCATAAAGTGCTCAGCTATGAAACCAGCTCAGACATAGATATGTCTTCAGTTCTTTTTTGGCTGATTTTTCTTTGTTATGAAACAATTTCTGTATATCAACTTGTTCTGGGCCAATTGTTGGCCTAACATTCGGTACTAGGTATTTAATACAGCATTATCTTCGTTGTGACCTCATTAATAACTGGTAGTATCTTGAATCTCATATAATACCTGCATCATATATCTCCCGAGTTATACACTGATAGAAGTCCCACAAACCTGCGGACTAGAAAACACTTCTCTGGCACCCTTTTTGATGCTAGATAGTATATTGTGGGTTCTGTAGAGGATCAAATGGAGTTTCGAAATTCATAAGCTTAGGACCAAATCTCCTTCCTATACGGCTTAGGTTTAACTTGCTTCTCCGTCCCTGTTTATTTGATTACTTGCTATTGTTAGATGTTTAGGATGGTTTCTCAATTTCTTCTAGAATAGGTGTTAAAGATTAGCTCTTCTTTTGTTGGTCTTATGTTTTTATTTCCCTTGTTGGAACTCAGAGGTCCTCTTACTGTCAACATAATATATACTATTGATAATTAATCGGGAAGGGGGGGGGGGGGGTGTTGGATCATCCTCTCTTTCAATGTGAAATCACTTTTTTCTCCATGTCTGTCGTCAACTCTGTTTCTCCTTTTGAATTGTGCCGATAAACATCTCTGTTGTGTTCCTCATGGCAAGTTTCTGGCACACTCTGAGTAAGGAACATATTAAAAGTGATATAAGTACTATGCCTTTTTTTTTTTTGTGGATGACTGCACTCAAGACTTTTCTTATAGACATCACAATAGAATATTACTTCCTAAATTAAAATGATCTTTCTTGTTTTACAGTGTGGTTGGAGATGCATGTGTTGCAATGGATGAATGGGTCCAGAATCCTACTGCCCATACGGCGTTAGATGACATTATTCCCTGTGTGGACAACACCACAGCCCAAGAGACCTTGTCACAAACCAAGAGTGTCAGTTACCAACTTGTAAATGTTGTGAATGGTGTCCTTAATACAGTTGCCAACAAGAATTTCCCTCCGCAATCCAAACCTTTATATTACAATCAATCCGGTCCATTGGTGCCTCTTCTTTGCAACCAGTTTTATACCAATCTCACAGATCGACAATGTGCACCGGGTGAGGTTAGCTTGTACAATGCCTCAGAGGTAATTTCTCAAAATAAAAGTGGAAAGTTCTTGGCCATACATTAGTAGGAATGCATCAGATGCACACGTACACAGTTTACTGTACATGTTGAACCAAAGTTGAAATAGGTTGCTTTAGGCTCATTTACATCAAGCGTTAGAAAAGTTGCTCTCCCCTGGGTTCAATTGCCTTAAATCTCAGCCCAAGTCTGAAGCAAACAGTTAATAACATTTAGGTTAGCTAGAGGACTTAATTTCATCCCAAAGACTACAGTGAGTAAATTTGTAAACAATAACACCAAGGCCTATCCTAGGCAGATTGACTTACTAAGGCTAGTTAAGTCTTAATGGCATCAATTACGAGTTGATGTTTATATCTGTATATGATTATATCTGTACTTCATTTCAAATATATCGTTTCATTTTGATGCTCAACTGTTCAGTTTTTTGAATATTATAAATGCTGTAGACTTCAAATTTTGTCATTCGAGTTTTAAGTTGTTTAGTGTGGTTTTTGGCTTTGTTTGGAGTGGTAATAACATTATGGCTGGACAGAAATATCAATGAGGCTTTAAAGTCTTTTCTTTTTGTTTGCTTTATAGTCTCTCGGCCTTTCTTTTTTGCTACTGCCTCTTTTTTTTTCCATTTCCCCCTATATGTACAGATATGAGTTACACTCTCATGACTGCCTGTATCTGTTTCAAACAGGTTTGGCAGAAGTATACTTGCCAGGTTTCAGGCTCCACTTGCACTACACCTGGACGGCTGACCCCTGAATTTTACACTCAGATGTCAGCGGCGGTGAATGTCAGTTATGCACTATATCGATATGGTCCATTCCTCGTTGATTTGCAAGACTGCACTTTCGTGCGTGATACATTCACAGAGGTCAGCCACGATTACTGCCCTGGTCTGCGGCGCTATAGTCAATGGATCTACATTGGATTAGTAATTGTATCTGCTGCTGTGATGCTGTCATTGATATTCTGGGTAATCTATGCAAGAGAGAGAAGGCACCGCGTTTATACCAAACAGTATGATGCTAGATCAGAAGGCTTAGACAAATAGGACCTGCAAGCCTAATTAGCAGACAATTTGCTTGTATATTTTGAGTATCATACATTGCTCAATTTTTGTACATTATATATGTTTGCTATCCTTAGTCTTGAATCCATTGTGTAATCTTAGTCTATATCCATGCACAAGATATATATTAGTGTTTGAAAACCTCTTCTCGATGGAATGACTTTCATTTCCACTTAGCCTAATGCATCTTTCTCTTGTAAACAGAAAATTACTCTTATTCTTGGTAATTTATATTATTTATTATGAGATTCGATCTTGGTACTTCTAATATGAAGTTTTAGACCTTAAATGCTGCATTGCTCCCATGGAATGGAAAACATTTTAGTCTTGTATGTGATGCTACAGATTGTTTAGAAGTGGGGAAATCTCTTTACTTTTTTGGTACAATCCTCTTAGTATCCGGTAGCCACATTGGGTTTTAGCTGATTTGGAGTCGTGCTACACCAACCCTGATTTTGGGAAGTTTTCTCAGCGCCTATTTTCTCTATTCACAAAACCTGAACCCGAAACCTTTTCTTACATTGAAGTCCTTCCACTCATCCTAACAGGCATTGGCAAGTAAATCTCTTATTTTGATATTGAATAATGAATATAGACCAATCAATTGTATTTCTTGTATTTTAACTAAACTGCCAAGGATTAAGTTTGATAGTTGTCACAATCAAGTCCAAGAATGCTTCCTGGTTGCTGCCACTAAATTAAACTTGTTAGCTTTCCAGCTATTAAATAAGCAATATATGAAAGGATTAAGGTTGTTTACTTGTTTTGGACCAAGTGGATAGCTGTGTCTCAGTGTCAAGGCCCAAAATGACCAAGAATTCTGTCGGCCATCTTATTATTGAAGAGGTCTAGGCTTAGATTTTGGGCCGGTAGTAGATTTCTGATGTTTTCAGGTGAGAATTTGATTGTGACAATTCAAGAAATATAACCCTACATACCTAAGTAAGTTTGTTTGTCCTTTTTTTTTCTTCTATAAAACTAAGATTTTCTACTGCAATTAAGTTGTTTTTTTTTATTAAATTTCAACTGATAACAAAGAAAAGAAGAAGCACGATGTTTTGACCATTTCATGTGTTTCTCTATGAATAATCAAATCAATTCAATTAATTAGCTACACCTAGATTTCCATCCTTGACCGTCATAACCAATTTATAAGGTGAACTAAAACTTTGGGGGAGTAATAAATAAAGTTATCGTATTAGATTTTGTCAAAAAATGGAAATAAAGCGGCAAGTAACCATTAAGATATATTTACCTAATGCACTAAAGATTAGATGTCTCGCCATCAATCAACATCAAACTTAAAGAAAGTTTGATTATTTCCCCATATATATCACTTCACTTTTCCTACACACAACACAACCCACTTGTCACTCTTTGAGTGAAAGTAAAAAATAAGTTAATTTACAAGCTAATCCTTTTTTCCTTTTTGGTTTTGTTGTCAAAATCATAGAAGGCAAATCAATGTTAGGAAACATCATGAACGCCCCATGTCTTTTTTATTTGGCCATAATGAACACCCCATGTCTAAGTCTTATGAAATTGTAGTGACATTTACATAACATTTCATGAACAAGATTTGGAGACATTTTCCTTGTAAATTGCACATCCCAAAATCAAATTTGTCTAGAAAAGTCAGTAACATGTCTTTATCAATTTGAATAAGGGTGCATCGAATTCTTTAGACGTGTCAAGTTATTTTTGAGGTTCATTAGATTAGGGAGGGTGGCGATGTAGGCCTCTTGCAATTAGCTATATAGTATATTGGGCTAAGTTCATATCCCTGTTCAATCGATTGCCCCCACAGGCCCACACCACCGACTTCAAAGATATATATAGGCAAGCAAACCAAGTTCAACTCAAATTTGATTATCTTTCCAAAAGTTATCAAATTTATAAGTTTAATTGTTCAAATTGGTCTCCAATATTTGCGAAAATGTTCAAATTAGGGTCTAATCTTCTAATTTGGTTAATTAAGTTTCTAATGTTGCAAAATCAGTTCAAATAAGTCCTTAAAGTCAATTTAAGTTCTTAACATTTTCGGGTTTAATGGCATGTCAATTTGACGTTAAAGATTGATTTGAGCCGATTTTGCAATGATAGTGACTTAATTAACCAAATTAGAAGGTTAGACCCTTATTTGAGCATTTTACAAATGTTAGAGACCAATTTGTAATGAAGCTTAAGTTTGTAATATTGAGCATGATTGACAAAGCAAATGAACATTAAATGAACAAAGAGAAATACTATCACATTTTAGATTTCAAATTTGTATTTCAGTTCGTTGACATATTTTTTTGTTGTGTGATATATTGGGAATTGGGAAGTAGCGAAATATGACTAATTGGGGAGACTCGAACTTGAATCTATTTTATGGCAAAAAAAATTTGAATCTATTTTAAGTAAATTTTACTATCTAATCATCTCAAATAGAGGGAGAATTTTTGTGCATGAATATTCAATTTGCATAAAATTCTTCCCTTCCTTCCAAAGTAAACAGAAACAACAAAATTGTTTTGTGACCGTAATTCGTCACAATTTCAATCACACATGTAGTATTTTCTTTGTAGTGAAGCCAAATTAAACCGGATAATTTCATTAAATTTAAAGAAAACCCAAAGTATTAACTTTAAGTTATATATGTAAGTGTAACAATCTTCCCTTTTTTTCTTCATCTCTCTTAAGTTCATAATTGTCATGAGAGCTTCGTTTCCTAGAAAAAGGCAACCCTTCAACTTTTCGATGAGATATTTGATCTTTCTCTTTTAAAATATTAAAGCCAATGTCATGTAAGAAGAGTAAGACTGATCTTGATGAGCTGTCATATACTATTTACTAAAGATTAATATAAAACTCTTTCTTAATATACATCTAAGAAGAATTTTCAGTTTGATTATATGGGAAGATCAAAATAAAAATGAATATAAAATTGAAAACAGTTTGAAATCACATGAACACGAAACAATATAAGAAAGGAACAGATAACCGCCCATAGCAAAATTCTAACTCCCAAATGTCAATGGTAATGGACCACCATTGGAATTTTTCCGAGTCTTTTTTATTAGCTGGAAATTGGAATAAAATTTGTCCCCTCTATCTCTCTCTCCTTAATTATTTGTTCACGCAGTCAACATTGAATAAGACCCTTTCGTTCTTTCCAAACTGATTCCATATTATACAATTTTGAATGAGGAAATTAATGGTTATTTGTATGACAACTTTGCCCTTTAAAGCTTACAAGAAAAAAAACCATAATGCAAAAAAGTAGGGCAAAGTTGGTAAACAAGTAAAATATTGATTTCATTCTACTTAACCAATGTTCTGTTTGTTACCATGTTAAAACAAATTTGTTACTATGATTTTGTTTAGTAATATGTTTATTAAAACAAATCTGTTATGATTTTAGTCAAAAGACCGAGAAAAGTATAATTTGTTACGATTTTATTTTTAATATATGAATTTTACATAAATATATTCGCGTATATAACTAGTGTCTTCTAATGTGTATGCGAGTGTCCGAATGACATTTCAGTGCAGAGTCAAAAGTCAAAACTCAAACCAAAAGACACCCACAACCAGTTGTTTTCGTGCAAGTGGTTGCGTTGGGATGTTTCTACGTTGTTGAAAATTCTACTATTATTAACGAAAAAGGTTACGAAGGTAATCTCAAACAAGTTTTGAAATTTATAAAAGCCCAATAATCTCCAACTTCCCCTCAGTTTGCCACACGAAAAAGAGAAAAATCAACCTCTTTCTTAATTCACTCAAACAAATCCCCTGTTTACGAGAGGTTGAAATTTCGAACAACATCCCCAAATTCCCATGGCCTCAAAAAATAATTCATCATCGTCGTCGTTGTCGAACTCAAAGTCACAAACCCGGATGACGTGCCTATGTTCACCAACGACGCACCCAGGGTCATTCAGATGCAGCCAGCACCGGAACTCAATCAAGCGACCAGGTGGGTCGAGTCGTCGTCGAGCCAGGGTGGTTCCTGTCTCGTCTAATAACTGGGAATTATCTACGGTAGCTAAAGCAAACTCAATTAAGGCCCTTCTCCTCCAAATGATTAAGCCATCGAGCCATGACTTACGAAGGAGAAGAAATTTCCAGCCCAAGCCTTCTAGGTTTTGTTTATTGAATGGCAACGGAAACAGCTTTGGGATTGCAGTTTTGTGATCATTATAATATTGGCTTGGCTTTTTGGTTGCCATGAATTCTGCCCTGTTTTCTTCTTCATTTCTTGTTGGCTTGTTTCATAGCTAGATTTGGACACTTTTTTAATTAGAATTCACATGTATATAGAATATAATGTAGGGGAGATTATATGTATATAGAGGCATATATTAGGGGAAAATACCAGACGAAAAATTACAATGTTCTTGAAAATTAAAAAAGAACAAAAAAAAAAAAGAGAGAGAGAAGATCTAGTGAATGTAATATAATTGGGAATATTGAGATTTGATGTTGTTGTTTAAGATTAAGCAGCGTTTCACAACTTTTTTTTATATATAAAAATTTAATGAGAAGATGGTAAGTGAGATAGTGAAATAACCCAGAAAATCGAAAGAAAATAAAATTATCGAAAGGTAGAACCAATAAATGTAGTAATTAATCATTATTTGATCAAGGACCCAGGCCAGTTATGGATCCCAACTCCAAATAATGTATCACCCATTATGAATAAGAAAATGATCTTCTTTTCAGGTCTACTTAGACCCCCCTAATTGAGAGCACGTTGTGGGGAGAATAAAAGTCGTTTCTTATGCTTTTCCCTACAATGCTCCCTTAATATGTAAACTACTTTTGCGAATGTATCACACTAGTAGAGGGGAGCATCATCAGCTTTAAACTGCATATACTCCCACCCATTGAAATAAATCTTAGAGGATTAGGGTCTCGAACTAGTGAGACGATTTCAAACTCGAGATTTATATAATCCCAACCTTCAATCATGTTAGTGAGTGATGTGAGGAATTTAGTGCGCATTTATTGATTTCCTGATGATGTTTGACTACCAAAAAAACAAAATGTAAATGGTCCTTCATCAAAATAACTCCGTTATGAGGCAGATGACCAGAATGGCCATTGGATCACAACTTCTAAGAAGTTCAAGGTCGAGATGAGAGAAGAATATGAAGAAGCAGAGGCATGGTGCTAATGTCATTGTTTATGAGAGTAATGGCCCTTGGAAATCTATTTCAGAAACATCCTTATCAGATGACAACATTGCTCTTAGAAGTAGATTAAGGGGCTGTTTGATAAATCATTGAAAATTTTCAAACCGTTGAAAATGAAAATTTTCAATGATTTAATTTTTTCAATATGTTTGATAATTAAGGTTCCGAAATCACTTATAATTTAAAATTTTCAATGAAAAAGCAATGAAAATAAAAAACAGGGTTAATGTTACTTTTTTTATTCAACAATGTTATTTAAGGAAAGATTTGTTATTTAAATCACATTAATGTTATGTTCTTTCCTTTTATCAATAATTATTTTCTTTTTAATTATTAACAATGTATTTTTTAAATATTTTCATGCAAAAATATCAACAAATATATATATATTTTTACATTTCACATTAAATAGCTTTTTTTTGGCATCTTTCACATTAAATAGCTTATCAAACAATTTTTTCACTATAAATACAGTTCTAAATTCAGTAACAATATTAATCAAAAAAAAAATTCAGTAACAATAAAAATTCAGTGCTTAAATTTTCAGTACTTAATTTTACAAACAGAACCTAATTCCAAAGGAGGCAGAGGCTACATAGGAAGTTAGTTTTGCTCTTGGTATATCCTTTCATCAAGATAATTAGCAACGGATGATTCAAGCCTTGGTTGATATTGAAGGGGAAGATTGTGATAAATAGTAAATTTTGGTTAGCTTGATGGTTGTTTTGTGCTGGAACGCGAAGGCATTACTTGAAACTTTAGAGTAATATGGATCTTAAAAAGTAAGGAATTTGGAAAGATTGTGCAAGTGTCATATGGAATATGGATGCTCATCGTGTAAGTTTTTGTGGGGTTTTTGACCGGATCCATTGGATGGCCTTGTCTTGGATGATTTTTCTTTGTTTGTGTTGATTCCTTGTCTTGGATACTGGTTTTTCTCATTAGTTGTTTGATAGTTTGGGGTTCTTGTAGGAAATGGTCTATTTTGTGTTCTTTCTGTTTCATGTTTGTGTTTGGACTTTCTAGCATAGGTTGTGTTGGATTTGTAGTCAAGTTTATATGACTTAATAATATCTATTGCAATTTGCCTTTCAAAAAAAAATTTGTGTCTATAGTTTACCATAAGTTATAGTAACTCTTGACAATACTTCTTTTCACAGTATCAATTTAGATACTCAAATACTCTTTATATCCCTAATTAGATGTTCACTTCTAGAAGTTTTTTATTTCCCTATTTAAATGCCCTCCCTTGACCAACTAGGATAAATTTTACCTATATAATTACTCTATTTAATTCATCAGCATATCCACTCCCAACCATCATATTAAAAGCACACTTAGATTCTCCTGAACATTTTATGTATATAAACTTCAAACTTTATTTTGTTCCCGAAAAAGAATGGGAAAGACAGGAGAGAAAATGGTAAAAATAGAAGAAAACTTTAAATTTGTTCAGAAGTTAGGAAAATAACTATACATCTTATGTATTGTAAAACAGCTTACAAGCACATCTAATTAGAGATAAGGGATTAAATAAGTAATCTTATTTAAGCTTTTTTTTTCAATTTTTTTTTCTTTACAAGGACCAAAACCGAAAATAATGTTGAATACTCCCTCTATCCCATATTATCTGTCCATTTTGACCGTATCACAAATATTAAGAAAATTGGTTGGAACACAAAATTTTATAACACTTTTACCATGCATAGTTTACAATACTAACCCCAACTTTACTTAATATGCGTTTCTCTTTCCACATTTAATAGGGGTAAGAATTAGTTAAAAGTGTCTTGATTATCTAAATGAGACATATAATTTGGGACAAAAAAAAGTCCCAAAAAAGGACAGATAATATGAGACAGAGGGAATAATGAATAGCTAAAAATAACTTTTTATAGCATTTTTTTATTAGTTATTTTAATGATACTAGTTTTAACTTTCACGCGTTGCACGTGGCCCAACATGTTTCGATTGAATATTTTTATGAAATTTTGATAACTACCTTATTAAATTTTGATAACCACCCTATGAAATTTTTGATAATTACCTATAAAATTGTGATAGACTCCATAAGAAACTTTGATAACCTAATTATGAAATTTTAATAAACTTTCCTATGAATTTTATAACCTTCCTATGATTTTTGATAATCTCTCTGTGAGATTTTGTTAATCTCCCTATAATTTTTTAATGCTATAGTATGTAATTTCGACAATCTCTCTATAAAATTATACTCCCTCTGTTTTAATTTTAATGACCACATTTCTAATTTAGGGTGTACCAAAATAAATGTCCTCTTTCCTTATATGGAAAACATTTTTCCCATACTACCCCTATGTCAAACACCAACACTTTGAATAAAAAAATCATTTTTTACTTCAGCCACAAATTCTTCGACTTGGATAATTTCCCATACTGAAATTGGCAGCGGCGCAAGTGATGAAGCAGACTATCTAGAGTTGGTGAGATGAACTCTGCAGCTTCTCATCTTTTTCAAGTAAAGATCTTTACAAAATTCTTGTATCAATGGTTCTACTACTGGATTCGTGACTTGTTTTTCTCCTCAAATGGGATTGATAACCCAGCCAACAAGTTCCATGTCTGAAATAAATTCAGTCACTTCCCAACACTAAAAAAAAAAAGAGTTATCCTCATAATTTTTGCTTCCATATACCCCAGAGAGACTTGCTAAAAACCTTAGAACAAAAATGGCTTCTGCTTTCACCAAGGTTTTCCTTGTCTCAATATTCCTCTTCTCTTCCATAATCAACCTTCACATTGCCATTGGTGCTGAATATGACGTTAATGGAGATGACGGTTGGATTGTCCCAAAGCATAATAGTGACAATCAAATGTACAACAAGTGGGAAAGAAGCAACAGGTTCAAGGTTAATGACACTATCCGTAAGTTTTTCTACTCTTTTCCAGAAATTTGTTAATGTTTTTGTGCTGCTTTCCGTTTTAATTAGCTTCATTGTTCATGGGTTTATACAATAAATAAATTTTCAGGTTTTATGTACAAGAAAGACTCAATTTTGGTGGTTAAGGCAAAAGCAAAAGCAAATTCATAAGTATTCATTTGTTAATAGCCGTTAAGGCAAAAGCAACTAGAATTAGAATATAACTCCTCACTACTTTTAAAAAGTGTCTTTTCTTGTTCTTCAGCCATAAATGGTAGTGTTTTGTAAAAGGGGTTATATGTTGGAGCTACATAAACTGAGTTTTGGTTTGAAGGACAAAGATATTGTTCATGAATTCTACCTGTTTGTCGAAATGTCTAGCTGAAGTGTAAAATGTGATATAAGTAACCTGCAAAAACGTGCTTATAAAAAATTATTGATTGGGAATTTTTTTTGGCCTCTTGCGTAACAATTTGTTTAGCATGTGAACTGGTAATGTAAGTTTCTCAGATTTTAATTAGTTTCTACTTAGTTTTTTTTTTTTTTGGTTCTCATTCAGTCCTTCTAGAATGGCTTTGGCAAAGGTTCCCACTTTGCAGTTCAAGACTTGTGATATTTTTGGTTGCCACTCTGCACTTCTAGAAATTAACTCTGTTTTATTTGTGATATATGTTCTCTCTGCAGAGGTGGTGGCTTCTATTACAGCTGCTAGGAATAACAGGTTTGGCCTTTCTTTTTAGTTTAGTTCCACTTGTTGTTGTTAATCATAATTATTTTTCATATTGAACTGACTTTAGAATTATGTTTCCCTTCGCTTGTATGATGTGAAAGTCCCCTTAACAATGCAGATTAAGACATTATTTTTTGTAGTTGTTGGACTATGTTTAATTTTTAGTGCACCTGATTTCATTTCTTTGCTCATAAAGAAAATGTCAATATGCTGCTACATGGAATGATAATTATTGCAGCCATTTAGTTTTTGGGATTTAAGTTGGGGGACTCGGCCTTTTCAATTTTCATTAGTGTACTTGTAGAACTTGGATAGTTGTTTGTTGACCTTATACTATCATGAATCTAAAAAATGTTGCTTGCTGTAAATCAGTAAAATGTTGATTTCTGGCCAATACTCTGGTTAGTACCAAAATTAACTGATTTATGGAATGGAATATTGTTAACCAGTCCATATTTAAAGTCATAAGATCAGATTGTAGGAAAGGAAGATTTTTGTACAGAATGATATAGTATTATCATAACAGAAGCTCATTTACAACAAAATATTCATACAAGTATATGATTAATTACAGCATTTTTTTCAAAATAAAGCCACACATGTATTGTTGGGGCAGAGCTATAGTAGTACATATATATGCCCCATATATTTACAAGTCAAAATACTTCATCAAAATCAACAAAAACAAAAAGTATTCTCCATCAAACGCTTCTCAATTACTGTTGGAGATGCAACAATGCTTGCTTCACAATGTCTTGGTCACATGGGAATGAAGTAGGAAGTTCACCTTGTCCTTCTAGCCTATTTTTGTTTACATGTTTCAATCGATAATTGTTACCTCCAAGCACCTTCATAACCTCAATCATACATAATTGCAGCGACAAAAAAACATTGTTAAGACTTTCAGGTGACAATCGATCAAAAGACCTTTCAACGGCACTAACTAGTTCAGCAACGGTATTGGGAGCCTCTTGATATTGTAAAGCTTGGATGGCTCGGAAGAAACCAAGATCTAGCACATTCAAGTCAGGACTATTTGGAGGCTGATTTGTCAAACAAATATCAAATCCATCTCTTCTTGCAACTTCAAGAAATTCAGCATCATTAATGTCAATATGAGGCTTAGCATTATCTTGTTGAATGTAGATAGTTTTGGAACCATATTTTGGCCATTTTTCACGAATTGCAGGCAGTACATTCTCAATCAAACACTTTCTTGTCACTTCTTTAGTTATAGATGCAATTGGTTTAGTTTCCAAAGTCCCTACTCTGCGATTCTTACTATTCCTTTTTGCAGGTTCTTGGTAAACAAAAGGAAAAATCCCAATCTTGCCATCAAAGAACTGGTTGCTTTCCTTCACAAATCGAGGGCGAGCTACAGCAGCCATAAACATGACTTTAGGTATGAATCGTTTACTCTTACAAGTGCGATGTGGTTCAACCTCCCAAGGTAACAAGTAATATCTCTCGGTAGTTTTTGACATAAAAAACCATTTTTCATTTATGTGAACATAATCATACATGTCTACAAAGGTAGGATTGTGATAAAGTGTGCCATTATTAAGCATGGAGAGACAAAACTTCAGCCTTACCTTTTTGTTTTGCTCTGTTAAGAAGGGTTTGATGGCATTGGAATGGGGCTTCAGAAGACCTTCTTTAACTCGACGATAAACTGTAGTTGTTGGCATATTTAAAGCTTGAGCTAATGATCGAAGATTTGTTCGACGACGTTAGGGAATTTCGGCAATATAATTGACATCAATTTCCACTCTTTTCCTACCAACTCTACCAAAAACTTTTGAAGATAAATCAACCGGCTCACCTCCGGACAAAGCTCGTTTTGCTTCGAACCATATTCGCCTGACCGTTCTTGCTGATGTGTTGAAGGATGTTGCAGCAGCTTTAATGGAACCCCATTTCACTTTCCCATCTTTGCTCTGTTCTAGTAGAACTGCTAAAATATGCTCTTTCTCCTTCAAAGATAATCTCCTGTAATTCTTAGAATTTCCTGTGTTTGTAATTGCTAAAGAAGCCATGAATATTTAAGCATGAAGTAGCAGATGAAGAAAATAGAGAGTGAAAGTGAAAACAAGGGAACTTGGCAAGAGTTTCAGATCAATGCTTTTAGGAAGACAACTCTTTTCTGGGCAAAAAAAAACAGGAAGACAACTTTTTAATTTTATTGTTGACTTGAGTTTGGGCGCGATTATTGCCATTTAAAATAGTAATGGCGGGCCTTTGATGATACTCCTATCACATAGCTGGAGTGTTTCACTGTTTCTCCGAAATATATATCCTGTTTAATTTTTTTTTAAAGAATATATCCTGCTGATTAAATAGATGCAAATGGTGGGTCATTTTTTTGTCTTAACTAACAGGGGTAAATTTGGAAAATCATGTAAAAAATAACAATACATTAAATATTGTGCCATTTCTAATGTGGCCATTAGAAATGAAACGGAGGGAGTATATCATTATCAGGTTGAGTTCCTCTATTTAGTACTATATAAATCATTCATAGTAAGCTCTTCCATTTGCAAATCGAGCTCGTCCGTTTAGTCGTACAAACATATATAATTCATATTGAACTCCTTTCTTTGATAGTATATACATATACATATTCGAAGGCTGGGCCGATCATGTCCTCAATCATCTCCCTGATGTGATTTTGATTTACTGGACCTTGTATCTCAGCAACTTGAGGAGGATGGCGTGGAACAGGATAGCGTTGATAGCCATTCCTTCCACCATGACCATGACCATGACCATTGCTGTTCCTTACGTGAGGTGGCACATAGGCGATGGCTCGAGGTTCAATAATGTTGACCTCTCCCTCAATGTTGTCAACAGCTTCTTGTTGATTCACAAGGTTGCTTTCACCTCCAAGACGGCTCCTTGAGGGAGAGGAGGTGGAGGTGGAACTTGTTAGTTGTTCACCTCATTGTTGACTTGTTGCAGAGGCAAGGCGCCGGGCTGGGCACCAAGACCAACCTGAGCCATGACTTGTTGGTTGTTCATCTCATTGTTGACTTATTGAAGAGGCAGAGCACCAGGTTGGGCACCAAGCAGTTATTGGTTTTTCCCCCCAAGTCTTTCTTTGATCAGACCAACCTGAGCCATGACTTGTTGGTTGTTCATTTCATTGTTGACTTGTTGAAGAAGAAGATGGCCGGGCTGGGCACCAAGCAGTTGTTGGTTTTGCCTCCCGAGTCCTTGCCCCCCAAGTCTTTCTTTGATCAAACCAACCTGAGTCATGACTTGTTGGTTGTTCATCTCATTGTTGACTTGTTGCAAAGGCAGATCACCGGGCTGGGCACCAAGCGCAGTAGTTGGTTTTGCCCCCGAGTCCTTGCCCCCCAAGTCTTTCTTCGATCAAACCAATCTGAGCCATGATGTTTTCTCTAATTTTGATCATTTGCTCCTTGAGAGAATCATTGGCTTCCTTAAGTTGGTCATGTGACTCGTCCATTCGATCTATTGATCCTATGAGTTGCTGCATCTTCTGCTCATGCGCCAAAGACATTTCATTCATGGCGTCGTTGAGGTATTGCAGCAGGATCTTCGAATTAGGGTCCAAAGGTAATGAAGGGTCAACTATGGCTTTACTTCTGGTTTGCATGCCATGACTTGACTTTCCTTCATCACCTTTTGGCGGCATGTTTGCCACTGAGAACTAAAAATAAAAAAAGAAAAAATAAAAATAAAAAGTAAACCTCAGAGAGATGGACAAGAAAGCTTCTTGGAGACGCCTTAGGAAGGAAGTCAAATCTTGTTGAGTCCCATAGGGCGTGCCAAAAAGAGATGTTGCGTCAAAAATATCTTTGAAGAGTTTCTGCGAAAATTTCTTAATGATAGCATATGGGAGTGCTAGTCAATTTGTTGAAATTGACAAAGTGAGAGTAAACAACAAGTTCTGGTGCGCGTAGCAGCAGATTAAGAGATCAGAGCGATTTGTGGGGACTAGATCAAAGTCACGCCGGAGCATTTAAATCATTGGATCCACAAGAGTAAGACTTCCTAAAAAAGAGCGCTTCAAGAGCGGTGTTTGATAAAGATTGAAAGAAAAGAGTAGTTTGATTGTTATTGTTGAAAGAGAAACAAGATTATAGTTTTTTAACGTCCGGAGACAAGATTGAAAAGAGAAAACACTTCTGGAGTAACCTTAAGTCCGCAGACAAGATCGAAACCAGTAAATGTTGAAGAACAAGTAAGAACTTGTGATGAACAAGAGAAAAAGGCGCGGAGCCTAAGAGAAAATATGCACGGAGCTTCTTTTTTTTTTTTTTTTTTTTTTTTGCGCAGAGTAAGTTTGTAGCTGTAGAAGCGTTGAATGTGTGTGAGAGATGTCTGTTGAAGCTCTGGAGTTGAATCCTTTATATAGGGGGCGGCATAGGCTTGAAATCTAGTGGGCTTTACTTGCTGAGGAAGGCGGACTCTTCTGATTGGTCGGATGAAACTTCCAGGAAGTTGCAGTGAAACTTCCTTCTCCTTCTGACTGCTGCAACAGGTGATAGGAGGGTGGAGAGGAGAGTGAGGCATCATCCTATGTCATACCAGGCGAAAATTCTCCCCTTGTGGTACTAGGTAGCACATGGTACCAGGTAGCATACCCTAGTGTATAGGTGCAGCTGCTGTATCAGGTGTAGTCCTCTAACACCTCCAATGGGCTGAAATCACTTAATTGGCTAAGAGGTGACCATGGGTCTTGGAACTAAGTACCCTAGCCACGAAATTACTCTGACTTAGCCATATTTATCTCTTTAAATCATAAAAATATCTTTTAATTAAGAACCATGGCTAACCCGGGGTAACAAAGCCATTTTGTCCTTAACTGAAAAGAATGCAAAAGTTGCAAACGAGCTTGGATTGAGGCCAAACTTCACCAGTACGGTTCGTATATCAGCCATAGACCATGGTAAAAATCTTGGCTTGGTTCGAGCCGTCCTTCATAGTGAACTAGGTTTCACACCTCAAATAGTCCTTAAATGAAAAACTTGCATAAGTTTTTCACCTTAACTCTGATTGAGCTGAAACTTTGCCAAGGGACTTAGATTCTCTCCACAAGACTATGAAAAAAATTCTATGTAAAACCGAGCTTCTCTTGATGGTGAACTTGGTTTCACACCCCAAACTGTCCTTAACTTAAAAACTTGCATAAGTTTTTCATACTAAGTCCAATTGAGATGAAACTTGGCCACGAGACTGAGACTATCTCCATAAAACTATGGAAAATTCTAAGTAAAACCAAACTCCCTATCATAGTGAAGTTGGTTTCTCACCCCAAACTGTCCTTAACTGAAAAACTTGCATAAGTTTTTCATTCTAAGTCTGTTTGAGATGAAACTTGGCCAAGATGACCTACATGAACCAAGGATCATCATGGTTTAACCCCCTGTTGGAGCTGCACCCCCTAGCTAGGTCAATTTCCTTGATCTTTCCTTTTTGTCCTTAAATGAACAAAATGCAAATTCGCCTCCCGGAGGAGTGTAACTAGCTGGGCGGCCTGACCACTGTGTTAGAGTGATCATATTGAGGAGGTGTGAGGTGTAAAATTTCGTGCCTCCCTTACTTAGGTGAGTGTTTCACTTGCTGACAAACTCTTGCTCTCTGCCTCCCTCAGTGCAGGGATGAGGAGGCAGCTTCCTGATAACAGGGCGACCTTCCTTGGGTATATGGAACGACTTTCACTTGTTATTTAAGTCCATGAGATGTTTTCCATCACATGGTCAGATGGGAAACAACTTCCCTTTTTACTGTCTGACTCCCTGGCTGATAGTAGTATTAAAGGAAACTGCTTTTTATCACCTATTATGCCATCTCCCTAGGCAGGGGCGGCACTCAAGGGATAATTAATAATAATTATTTTTCAGAATAATTATTATTAATTAAATAATTATTAATTTTTGGCCCTTAGTTATTAATTACAAGATTTTCCTAATTCTATCAGAATTAGGATAGTGCAGAAACTAAGTTTCTTCAGGATTTTTGATTAAATCTTGACCACACATCTTTGTATATTTTATGTGAAGACCAATTTACCCTCAATTGTAAATTAAGGTATAAACACCCATTGTAATGTAATCATCTCTTCTAGTTGTGGGAAAAAAATATGATATTCACAATCTTGCAACAGTATAAATTATCAAATCACACAATATAATTAAATTATTTTATGTTTCCAATCGAACAATGTTGAAAAAAGTGTTACATAAATCAAATATTAAAGGAAACACTAAATTTAAAGGATTACGCAAGAATGCGGCATGATAATCCAAACACCTCGCCCAAGACCTAAATTTCTTTCCTAATTTCAAACATAGAATTTTTTTTTTAATAAGAACAAAAGCAAACAATCATCAAAATTCGTACATACGTTTAAAAATTCAACTCCTTTGAAATCGTTTTAAGAAATCATCAAACATAGTATTAAAAAAATGGAGAAAATAAATTACTTCTTTGGCTCTTTTTTTTTTTTGGCACTCAAATCCAGTTTAGTTCTTATAGTATGATTACACGTTTAAAAATTCAACTCCTTTTGAAAAATTGTTTTAAGCAATCTTCAAACATAGTAATGAAAATAGTGAAGAAAATAAGTTAAAAAGAGTAATAAAGGAAAATGAAATTCCCAAAGCATGACAAGAAGTTATCAATACCATACCTAGATGGTAGTTTTTTTTATAACTGCAAAAATAACAGAAATTTTAAAATGGAAAAAGAAAAATTCAAACTCTTTTCATGGCCATTGTACCTTATGAACATACATTTAAGAAAAAATGATACCAAAATTACAAATGCAACAATCATATATTTATCATCATTGTTTTTTTGTGACATATTTATTATCGTTAATAATATGGATAATTAGTTAGAAATATATATAAAATAGTTTGAGTAAAATTTAAATTTAAAATTAAATCATAAATAAATAATATATATAGTAGAAATTGGTTATCCAATAATAATGTAATAATATAAATTAAACATAGAAGTCTAATTTTAAGTAATGACAATTTTTTAAAAAAAGTAATGGCAATTTAGAAATATTTTTGAAAAAAAAAAGGGTACAATCGCAGAACATAAAGTTTCCTATTATTCGTACTTTTATATATAGTATAGATTTGGAGAAACTATTGATTTTGTCTCATTTCGAACCAGTAGGCCCATTAGACCCGTTTTGAGTCCATGAACCCCAAACATTTTTTTTTTTTTTGCAACAAAACACCTCTAGTCTTGAAGCCTAAATATGATATTCTTAGATCCAATTTGTTTGCATGGAAGCTCAAGGAAGGAGTTCAAATCCAATCAGTAATTATGATGCAGTAATGATTCAGCCCTGATGCAGCATTATTTCAAGGACTTCAGAGTAGTTTTGGAAGAAAATTCATAACTTTTTATCCAGAACTCGGATAAATGCAAATGAGGTACCGTTGGAAAGAGGATTGCAAGATCTACAACTTTTATATTACCTCGAGACCTAATTCTGTCGTTTCGGTGGATGATTTTGCCCTTCAAATATCTGGACAGAATTGATTTTCTTCTAAACCGACTTGGAGAATGTTTTGGACGAAAGTTCAGATACTAAAGATGATGTGGAGCATTCTTATTCGCCACTTTGGTTTGTGATTAATGAGGATAATCTAAATTTCCATTATTTTAATAATGGAATAATTAAAATATTATTTAGTAATGGTAATTTAGAAATATATTTGAAAAAAAGGTACAATCGGAAAACATAAAGTTTCCCCTTATTCATACTTTTATATATAGTATAGTATAGTATAGATATAAATAATATAATGTTAATATCAACTATAATTACCCAATGATAGTCTTTGCTGCTGACCTAGATATTTCAAATTCTTCCTCTCCATAACATAATCTTTATAGCCTGATTAGTGATTACAATGTGATTTCGATGTCAAAGATGCAATTAAATATTCAATTCATAAGGCATAAAGGCAGTCCAATGTGGCATAAAAGCAGCGGCATAAATTAATAAGGGGGTAAGAATTTTTGTGCTTGTGTTCGAAGGGGTCAAAAACAAAGCTTGACTTTTGACCACTATAATATGAAGAAAACTTCAAAACAGTTGGCCCTTAGCTTCCAAACTTGTGGGCTTCCACACCATGTGGAGACTGGAGAGAAGGTATAAAAACCAAAACCAGTAGAATCATTAATTAGATTTTGATTCTTTAGAAAATTATATGAAATTTTCAAGGCATATATTTTTCTCTTATTTTGGCAACAAGCAAGGACCACAACGCAAAGCAAAGCAAAGCATGTGGAGGCCAATGAAATTAATCAGCCATTGCATTTGCCTCAACGTTGTTGATTTTCTTTTTTAATTTATAGCTATGGAATTGAGATCATTTCCCTCTTTAAGCTTCCTTTTTTCGCATTAGGAAAATTAACTGCTATTCTAGTGTCTTTACATTTTTGTCTTGTTTTTTGCCAATTAGATGGAGAAAGTAAATTTCATGGGAAATTTCCCACTACTTCAGAAGAATATGAAAAATGGAATTATGAAAAATGGAAGGCTTCAGAAGAATTCAATAACGAAAGGGGTTCTAAACGTATGGTTTTTTTAAAAAAAATACAATTGAAAATCTCAAGAATTATGACATGTTCGTGGACGAAAATAGAAGTTATGATTTAACAAATAAATGAACAACAAAATACACAAATTTTACCTTCCAAAAAATAAAAGAATATACAAATTTATCTTATGTATTAGTATCACTTATTTAATTGCACTTATGAAAGATAATATTTAGGTATATATATCCATGAGGGAAACAATATTTGCCAAATCTAATTTTTATACCATATATATATATACATGAGAAACTATTTAATTATGAAAGCTAAAATTAAGAAAACATATAAGCTTGATCAGACTTATTTATTGAGGTTTTAAATTCAAATTAGGAGATGGGCAGAGTAAAATGAAGAAATAATAAGAAAAGTGTATGTATTATTGCCATCAGACATTTGGTCTGATAATAAAATATTGAATTCTTAATTCCTGTAGTTAGGATTCGATCCCTAATAACCTCAAATAAAAAATGTATGTTTTATTAAGATTTACTAAGTAAAAATATTGCATAGGGAAAGTGGAATTGTGGAAGTCAGTTTATTCTAAAAATCTGCCCTCAAGTCAAGTCTTCAACCTTATTTTTTCCTCCCCTTAAAATTGGTCTAAAGCTGTCTATTTCAAAATTTCAATAGTTAAGAAATTTTATAAATTAAAGTTTAGTACTAGTACTATATATTTAACTACTATGTAAACAAACTTTACATGTCAATTGTTTTAATTGTCTCCTAGCAAGATCACATGACCACTAATTTTTCATTCATATATATATATGTGAACACAAGTTTCTCAAAGTGATTAAAAAGGCAAAGGGGGCCAAAACAGGTTCATTTTGTTGAACCAAACATGAACAAATACTAAAAATAATATATATTGTAAATGAAAGGTATATAATTTAAATATAATTATGATCATAGTACATCATCAAATGACAATCAAAGGTTCGTTACCAATATTAAAAGATAATAATAATAATTAATCAAAGGCATAACTTTAAAAAAGAAGTACATTTTATTGATTAAGTAATTAGTAATATTTAATAGTCGACTATGACATAAGAATCTTCCGATTTGTGTAATATTCTAAACGCGTTGGGCTTAAAATTCTGTGTATGGAGCAAGAATTGAGAGGGAAATTCAGAAAAATTAAAATGTAGGAGGAAGGAAATGAGAGGTAGAGAAAGTTTGGAATGGTTGACCCAATTTTTTCTTTCTTTTCTTTCACCTTTTTTTTTTAAGACCCAAATTTTTCTTGGCTTTTGGTATGCATTGAAAGATGGTTATTTAAATTAATTAAATTGTAAATTGAGACTTTTTTTTTTCTTGGAGTATTTGAAGAAAATTGAGTCCAATGTGGGTGGCTAGTGGGCACTGTGGTCTCATTGGCTGATTCTGGCCCATTTCCAGAACACTTTTTTAGGGTTTAATTCTTTCATTTAATTTCCAATGGGGTCATATATATGCTACAACTGCCAATAAATCATTTCATTATATTTTACATACTATACCAATTACCAACTACTTTGACATGAAATTGATAGAAGTGGAGCCATCATGTTCTACAGATATTCGCACATTAGTTGTATCTCTATTTTATGTTTAGATTTTCATTTTAATTTATCTCTAGAAAGAGGAAGAGGGATTATTAGTAATACAATGACCGGACGAAACCTTTTTCTTTTTATGAACCTATCTATCTATCTATCTATATATATATATATATATATATATATATATATATATATATATGGTACATAAGAAGTAGGAAGAAAGCCTACCTTTGAGGGAAATTGGAGAGGTTGGTGTCGTATTATATATTTCCTAATAATACTTTGATAATGAGGAAAATGTGTTGAGTATTTATTGGCTTGAGAAAATATGTTTCAAACTGCATGTTAATGGTCTCCACAGGATTTCAGTTGATTGAAATTGAAGTTCAACGTGTTAGAACTTTCTGTAAACATTATTTAATCTTTTAGACTTGTTTCAATCGATTGAAGTTAAGTTTCAATTTGTTGAACTTTTCTGGAAAATTCCAAATGAATAACATGTTGAACTTCAGAAATAACGTGTTGAAATCTTAGCAGATTCAAAATTTATAGAAACATGAAAATGTGTCTTTTTATGAGGGATTGTACTCTATTTAAAGACATGTCTATTCGTTTAAAGAATGTTTAACACACCTCTTTAACACATCTCTTGAGACCTATAAATACACTTTATTTCATTGGAATTAATGAACAAAAAGAAACAAAACAAAAATCATAATTCTTCTAACATATCACAAGCTTCATTCCTCATTGTTACTCGATCGGATTCAAGTGTGTTCTGGAGAAGTTGTGCAATTTTTATTTCTATTTTCAATGTATACTGAGGATAACATTTCTAAGAGTTGATCATTTGCACCATAGTAGTGAAACTATTACCCTTAAGAAAGCTTCCTGGAAGTGGCTTACCTATTGCTTTTATTTCTTCTTCTTTTCCACATCATTTTCATTTGATAGCATCAGATTTTCTAATATACAACAGTTCGAACTCGAAACCTTTCTCAAATGAATTTCAACCTCTAACCATAATTACTGCAGCTACATAGGTGAAGTAATTATAAAAGAAAATATTGCTCTACCTTTCTAATAAAATGTTTTTCAAATCTTATGTAGCTTTGAAAGGTGCTGATGAGAAATGTACCATTTTCATCTCAACGGCCAATTCAAATTAATCTGGAAACTTATAGTACTATAAAGGTCACTCACTATGGACACTCCTTTTGAAGAAGACCATTTCAACATTAGAATCTTTCTTCATCTATTTCAATACATCTCTATCTCTATATAATTACAAGAAAGATTGATGGAGTCATGCACATGCTGCAAAGAGAAAAATTAATTTACTCATTCATGTTGATAATTAGTTGATTTCACTTTTAATAAATTGATTCTTTAATTAAAAGGCAATCTTGCAGGTAGCTATTTTTCGTATTCCAAACCCAAAAACAGGGGAAAAGAAAACCTAAAAAGTGTAAAAAGTTAAAATTGCAATCACTTTAGTATTATTATGAAGATTAATTTGGTTTAGTGGAGGAAGTTTTATCACCATCAATGTATAGAGGTCCCCACGGCAAGGCATGCTTTTTCTTTGGGATTCTTTATTTGCAATTTCGTTCATCTTACTCAATTAAACTATAGGCAAATTTCATCATTTACATGGATATATTATAGATCTATAGATAATACAATCCCGAAGTGTGTGCATTTCTTTTTGGACGCTTCCTTTTGATTTTTTTTTCTTTACACAATTCTTTTCAGGTTAAGGAAAAAGGAACATACGTATCAAATTATGATTTATCCATATTTTTTATGGTTTAGCCACAAATCTCAAATACAATTTCTCGCATTGACAGGAGAAGTTGCATGAAAGCATGATATACTCACGACTCCATAATTTACTTTTTTTTATTGCATAAATTGCTACAACTCGCTTTTTTTTTTTTTAAAAATGTAAAATTACTGTTGAGCATGATCAATTGCAACCTAGAGTCGCCACCGTTTGGCAGACACTCAAGCTGAGCGTAGCCAGATCAATCATCGATGGCCCAAGAACAAAAGCCCTGGGCGTTCGATTGAGGCCCCCCAAAGGCCAATCAGCTGGCGAAACACACGTGATCCTAAACATGCAACCCGTATACCGACTCGAGAGCATACGGACTCCATTATATAAAGACAACATCCTTCAAAACTGAGGTGACTTGAACTCTTTGCTCATAAACCTTAGCAACAAAACCTCTCTTCGAGCCCTAGCCTGACTTAAGCATTGGAGCACAAACGCGGGGACCCTAGCCGCTACTCTTGCCGCGTTCTTTCTTTCCCAAGTTACACCTTCGCTTGGAGCTTGACCAGCTTGAAGCCATTCGATGATTCTGGCTGCCTCAACAATTATATATACTTTATTAGTTTGATCAGAGGTATCATCACGTTTTATTGTCTTCATTGTCTTCAGAACAAAGATCAACTTGGTTTGTAGCATAAAAAAGTTAAAATCTCAACACATGCATTTTTATAATCAAACTTATATTCTCTTATTGATATAGATGTTAATTAACCAATTAAACCAACACTCGTAATAAAAGGGTAACCCAAATCACGACTAAAAGTTTGAGAAAGTGCTCAATTTGGACTTAATTCTTTTTATTGATACTAATTAGGCCTAAAACTTTGGATCGTCAAATCAAATTAGCCTTTTGTTTATACGGAACCCCTTATGTGTGTGCGAGCGTTGTTTAACGTAAAAAAAAAACTAGTACGTAGTATTTAACAACGCATGCAAGACACACGCATGTCCCGTAAAAAATGAACTCAAACTATGTAGATTCAATCTAAAGAATTAGGAACAATTTGAACATTATTCAAAACTTTTAGTCCTAATTTAAATATTTACCCATAATAAAAAAAAGGTACTATATACTTGTTTGTTCTTATGCACATTTGGCCTTTATGTATGTCATGGTCCAAATCTCCTCTCCTCCAATTAAGAATAGACTATGTTTAGATCACCGATATCACTTACTGTTTAATTCAACCAAGTTGGTTTTGCTACCCATTCATCGAGAATGGAGCGTCCAATTGGGTCAATGGCAATGGTATACAGTGCAAGAGTAATCAAATTCATTAAATCAAGTTGTATGTTGGCTACCCATCTGTAGAGGATATTACTTAGTTATGAAGTTGCATATTGCCTACTATTTAATATTAATCTATAGTTAAACTAAATTAATTAAATGCAACAGTTTGGATGATATGAATTGTTTAAAAATCTTATGAAGTAGATCTCACATAATAATAATGGTTGATTCTCATTCCTTGAACCAGAAGATCGAACCTATACGCAGTAATCGCCAAAGGCCCAAAACAGTTTTGCTACATTATTAGTTTTAAATTTTAAATAAATAATATTATTCTTTGTTTAATATAAACATCCCAGCTGTTTTAGATGTTAATCATGTTATCCTCCTAGCTTTCCCTTTTTTTAATCTTTTATATTTACTAGCATCATCAATGGCTACATATTTAATGTTAATTTTAAATTACTATGATTAACTAAAATAAAAAAGAAATATGCCTAACCTAGATCAAATCGTACAGCCAATATTTAAATTCTTTTGTAGTAATTATAGCTTAGGGAACAATTAATAATTGCATATGAGCAGTCTTTTGTGATGATAAGAACAAGCTTAATTTGAGCTCAATATACAAAGAACCTACCATGTTAATAATTATTGTCTCCCTAACGTTGACATGATGTAGATTTCTTAGACATGACAAATCTCCAATTCTAATTCATAATTTGTTAAATTTAAAAAATAACATAGGGGGTTGGCAGTGGCAATTGGCAACTAGCTGTGTAGGGTTCCACCTTAATTTTGCATCGTAAAAGTAAAACCAAGCCAATAATATATGGATTACAATGAATAAACTATTTGAGATTTTTCTTCCTAGTAATTAATGGATATGTTATTTTTTTTGTTAAGGATATTTGAGTAAGATTTAGAGTTCAAGTTTTATGAATGATGAAAATAAGCGCAAAGAGTGAATACAAAGAATATATAACGAAAATATGATTTAAGTATATAAATCCTTTTGACTTTTTGTTTATACCTCAATTTACAATTAACGGTAAATTGATCTTTGCATCAAGTGAATTAAGATGAGTGGTCAAGATTTAATCAAAAATCTTTAAGAAATTTAGGGCTTGTTTGGTAATGGAGAACATTCTCCATTTTCCAACTCCAAAAATATCAAAGAAAATAGGTAGTGACACAACATGTGTCAATGAAAACAAGTATATTTTTGGAAAATGGAGATGACAATGGAGGGAGAAATGAAGAACATATTTATTTTATTTTGAGATTTTCACTCCATTGTCATCTCCATTTTCTAAAAATATGCTTGTTTGCATTGACACATGTTGTGGCACTACCTAGTTTCTTTGATATTTTTGGAGATGGAAAATGGAAAGTGTTCTCCACTAGCAAACAAGTCCTTAGTTTCTGCACCACCCTGATTCTGATAGAATTAGGAAAATCTTGAAATTAATTAAGCAATGGCCGAAATTAATAATTAAATTAATTAATAATAATTATTTTTTGGAATAATTATTATTAATTCCTCCCTGTATGACACCCCTGCCTATAGGTGTGGTGTGACAGGTCTTAAGGGAGCAGCTTCCATAGATACTGCAGCCTGATAATGTAGGCAGAGAGTAAGGAAGGGAGTTGTATGCTACCTAACCATGCAGGTGGGAGAAATTATCATGGAATAAAATCATCTAAGTCTTTTCCATACCCAGGGAAGGCCGTCCTAGTCATAGGAAGCAGTCTCCCCACCCCTTGCACTGAAGAGGCAGAGGGCAAGAGTTTGTCAGCAAGAGAAACACTCACTGAACTAAGGGAGGCGTGGGATTTTATCACTTACACCCCTCATACGTGATCACCCTAGTATAGTGATCAGGCCGCCCAGCCAGCAGTACTCCTCCTAGGAGGCAAATTTGCATTTTGTTCATTTAAGGACAAAAATGCGAAATCAAGGAAATTGAGCTAGCTAAGGGGTGCGGCTCCAACAGGGGGGTTTTACCATGATGATCCTTGGGTCACATAGGTCATCCTGGCTGAATTTCATCTCAAACAGACTTAGGATGAAAAACTTATGCTAGTTTTTCAGTTAAGGACAGTTTGAGGTATCAAACCAACTTCTCTATGCTAGAGAGTTCAGTTTTACTTATATTTTTCCTATAGCTTTATGGAGATAATATAAGCCTACTGGTGGAAAATTAGTTTCATTAGACTTAGAATGAAAAACTTATGCTAGTTTTTCATTTAAGGACAATTCAGGGAGAGAAACCCTAGTTCACCATGAAGGAGAGCTCGGTTTTACTTAGAATTTTTTCCATAGTCTTGTGGAGTGAATCTAAGTCCCTTGGAAAAGTTTCACCTCGATCAGACTTAGAATGAAAAACTTAAGCTAGTTTTTCATTTAAGGACAATTTGAGATGTGAATAATAGTTTGCTATGAAGGAAGGCTCGGATCAAGCCAAGATTTTTACCATGGTCTATGGTTGATATACAAACCCTACTGGTGAAGGTTAGGCTCAATCCAAGCTCGTTTGCAACTTTTACACTCTTTTCACTTAAGGACAAAGTGGCTTTATCACCCCGGTTTAGCCATAGTTCTTAATTAAGAGATATTTTTATGATTTGAAGAGCTAAATATGGCTAAGTATGAGAAATTTCGTGGCTAGGATTGTTAAGTTCCAAGACCCAGGGTCACCTTTTAGCCAATTAAGTGATTTCAGCCCATTGGAGGTGATAGAGACTACACCTGATACAACAGATGTTATCCAGCACCTCATGCTACTTGGTACCATGAGGGGGAAGTCGCCTATTCCACTATGAGGGACGCCTCATCCTCCTCTCCTCACCCTCCTATCACCTGCTGCAGCAACCAGAAGGAGAAAGAAGCTTCACTGCAACTTCCTGGAAGTTTCCTTCGACCAATCAGAAGAGTTCGACTTCCTAAGCAAGTAAAGCCCACCAGATTTTAGGCCCATGCCGCCCCCTATATAAAGGAATAAGTTCCAGAGCTTCAAAGGCAGTTCTCACAACTTACAGACATCACTCGTTTCAAAAACTTGCCTAGTGCAATTTTCTCTCAGGCTCCGCGCCTTTTTTACTTTTGTTCATCACGAGTTCTTACTCGTTCTTTATATTTTCTTTGTTCAATCTCATCTCCGGACATAAAAACATCAATCTCTTGTTTATTTTAGAAAAGACAGCAATCAAATTGCTCTTTTCCCCTGTTTCAATCTCAATTTCAATCAATCTCTGCTCTTGAATCGCTCTTTTTTAGGAAGTCTTACTCTTGTGGATCTAATGATTTAAATGCTCCAATGTGACTTTGACCTAGTCCCCACAAATCGCTCTGATCTTTTAATTTGCTGCGTTTTGCACTAGATCTTGTTGTTTATTACTCTCTCTTTGTCAATTTCAGCAAATTGACTGGCATGCCCCTATGCTGTCATTAAGTAGTTTTCACAGAAACTCTCCAAAGAGATTTTTGGCGCAACACTTTTTTAGTTATATCATCAACTAAACTATATGTTATATCTTTGTTGGGATTTTGGGGATTGATGAGAAGTTTGGAGTTTATACCCAAAAATCCAACTATTTGCTCTCCACCTCCACCGAAAAAAAAACTAAAATTATTCATACAATTTTTGCTTTAGATCAATAATTAGTATGTAACTAACAAAGTGCATGCATTATATATATATTAGTATATTACCATGGTTTCCAACCTAAAATCTCAAATCACGGGTCGGCCGGGATAATATAGTGACAATATATATACTAACTCCAAAAAAAAATGGCCAATTATTTAACAAAGGCATGATATATATTAGTATTAGTTAATTATGTTTGTTAAATTAATTAATTATAATGATGAGAGACCAAAGTAATAAAAATCTTCTTATTCGATGCTTTCCAATAATAGTTAATAATTATACTCCTATATGTTTTGTTGTGTGGGTTGGAACATTTGGTCTTGGCTTTGGGCAACGAAGAAAATAAGATATGGCAATCTCTCTTGTCATTTAATTACTTAGAATTGCTTTGTCTTTAATTAGATTTCCATTTAGGTCATATCTCTTAATGTCTTATTTTATTTTTATTCTTTGATGATAGTGTTTTGAGAAAAAAGAAAGTAAAAAAGAAGGGCAAAGGCTATGGAAAGGCAATTGGTTTGTGGTAACTTTTTCTAGTTATATGGTTATATATCATAAAGTGGAGTATATTAGTAGGTATTCTTTTGAAACAATTGTTGTATTAATATATTGTTCTTGCTTGATAGATAAATTAATATGATAAATTCAAAAAAATGGCACATTTTATTATTCTAATATTATTCATGGAGTTAAGAAAAAAAGACCTTTTTCACCGTTCATATTTAGAAATCCATTAAAAAGGAATCAAATTCGAAGTTTATTGGGAGACTCACCCACTATAATCAGGTGCGCAACGCAGGTCGGATCCGAATTAGTCAGGGCAAAACTCTGGATACTATATGGAATATAAAAAAAAATTCGAAGTTTATTGAGAAACCAAAATAAGTTGTACCAAAAAAAAAATAAAAACCAATAAGTGAAAATGGAGTTTTATACTACATAAAAGAATATTCAAGCTCGTTGCCACTCAGCACAATTGCATACGCCGTTTTCTAACAAAGCATGCTTTTGGTATAAAGAAAAAAAGCATACTCAGGACTAGACTGATTAGAGAAGTACCGTGCGCATTTAGCCCGATTGATACATCGTATATAGATTTCGTTTGACACTATTTAACTTGTTATTGTTATGTATTAATGTATTAAATTTTTTTTTATATGGGCTTTGTGCCCTTGTTCCTTTATGTGGACTTAGTTATTTGTTATCTCTTCGAGGTTTCATCTGATTGTTTCATGAGCATATTGTTGCGCCAAAATCTCTTTGGAGCTTTGGGAAGTAGAGGCGTGCCAGTCAATTTGAAATAAAATTGACAAAATCAGTGTGAAATTTGAATGCAGTAAAGATCAGACGATTTGTGGAGTCTGGTTAAAAGTCACCAAAATGGTTTTAATCATTTAACCCAGATTTCAGACTATCGAAGCAATAAGGTTCTTAAAAGTTGATGACAGGAAAGAGTAATTGATATTGATATTCAAAGTAGTGATTACAGCAAATGAAACAAGATTCAAACGAAAGATCGAATGAATAAGAAAAACAAGAAACAAGAGTGACAAAATGGGAACAAGAGTTAAATAAGCATGTTGCTTGATTTTGCGATGGGCAGTTGTGTGTGTAGAGTTGTCTGTCCTGAGCTTTGTCGAAGCTTCTTCTTCTTATAGTCTCTTTGCCAATCCAGATCCACGAGTTAAGGAAACACCGCATTAATGTTCAAGATATCAATCGCAATGTCAACCTTTAATGGTCACGATGGCAAATTGATCTTGTCTGTAATGTCAACTCTCAATCATCCTCCTGATCTTGTGAGTAATCAACATCAATTTAGATCAAGTAATTCGTGATCAATCAATTAGTCAACTTCCGTATGAATGCTTGACTTCTTTTCCTCTTGATACGACCTTGACTAAATTGTGCTGATGAATACGTGAATGCTCTTAGACTTGGTTGTTAGCCTTAATTGAGAGCAACGGCACCGTCTACTTCAAGCTGATGGAGTATTTGTTCTTCACCATCGATACCAATCTCAATGTTCTGATGATCTAGGTCTAACAAATCAAATCATGACTAATTTAATTAATTGAATCCGATGATGTTGTCTTTTGGGAATTAAGCCCGTAGCCTTCATATTTGGAAGATTAACCCGTATCGGCTCCGGTCTAAAAGAAACTAAATCAGTATTTTGGTTATATCATCGACACCAATCAATTGATCCTAATGATAAGCATCCGATAATATAAGTTGCCTTTATCATAAGCCATATTATCTGGATAAATAACTTGATCCTGATGGTGTTGCCTTCAACTTATCATTCAAATCATCTGGACCAAAAAATTGGTCCTGATGGTGTTGTCAATTAAAAATTACTCAAATCATCGGGACTAATAAATTGATCTTGATGGTGTAATATTTAATTATCTCCCATAATTAAATTACAAGACCATTTCCAAGCAATTTCCTAGGTGATTTGGGCTTTGCTCAAGGATTTTCCTAATCCAATTAGGTTTAGGGTGGTTATAATTTCATCAATTTTGGAATTTAAGATTTAATCTTGACCATCCAAAATTAATCAATTAAACCACAATTCATAATTTACCCTAAGTGTAAATTAGGGTATAAACACATATAGATCAAAACTTTTATCATATACTATGATACTCCAAAAAACTCAATTGACAATCGTTTAACTTAGAACTCAATTAAAGTAAAACTACTGCAATTTGTCATTATTTAATTATTATTACTACTTGGGTTGAAGAGAGGGGAAAGAAAAGAACCTTCGTAAGTACATGGTGTACTACTTGTAATGAAGAATCAACACTTGCCGCCAGAATAACAATCAAATTAATAATTCTAATTAAACACAAACAGTGTGCCTAACACGTTTTTGCATGCCCAAGAAATTTTATTACAATTAATTATCAATAAAATACTAATTAATAAGATGTAAATAATGGTTTAATTGACTAAATTTTTGATTTATTGGTTTGATACAAGACTTTGTCAAGCCACCCTTTTCCGATCATAAGCTTCTTATAATTTGACTTGCCATTCACATGGTGCTACGTGTCTTTCTATGTAGTTTTGCAGAAGACTTGAGAATCTTCTGAGTAGGAAACGAATCAAATGATTGATGAAAAATAGCAAAAGAAAAAAATCGAAATTACCTAAAAAATTTTTAAGAGAAAGTGCTTTCGGTGTGTGGCAAAGCAGGCTTGACTCCACTTCTTTTTCCTTCTTTTGTTTTTAGTTTTGTTGTTTGCTACATTCATGAACTGTATACGTATGTTATGTACATATATATGTATTACATTCCATGTGTCAGCATATATAATTCACTTAAAATGTGTCACTATATGCCACACTTTTTTTCTCAAAAAAAATATGCCACACTTTTGACAGAAGATTGCTGGCTATAAATCTTTCATATATATTATTATTATATATATGAATTGTTGATGTTAATCTCATAATAATAAATCATTTTTTCTTTTAACAAATCCTTCCGATTATCGTATTTGAATGGAATGAATTAGATTAATTCGGAGTCAAGCCATCAAATATTTTAAGTGTTGGAAAAACTTATGTGAACAAGAAAACAGAGACAACTTTGAGAGATTAAGAACGGCTTTGAGGCGTAAATAAATACTTTCTTAAAGGGAATTATTCTATCTAGAATAAAACAAAGCCAAAAAAAACTCTCTAGATTGGAATAGTGAAAATTATTATGAAGGAGTTGTATTTATAACCATGAAACAATACGTTTCTTTGATGAAAATAGGTTTTTAACCATAAACATAATTCTTTGATTAAGTATTTAATCAAATATAATATTTAATGAAAAAAATACAAAACAAAAAAATAGAGTTAATAATAATACAAGACTCTTCATCAATGTGGAATGTAAGACATTCACATTCTAAAACTACTAACATCAAGAAGGGGAAATTTTCTCGTAGTCTATTTATTCACAAGACTTGAATCTCGGATCTTATTTAAGAGATATTGAAATAAATATTAATTTAGCTCAATACCATACCTTATAATTTGGTATCTTGCAACTCTTTTGTCCCAAAAGAATTAAGTAAAAATTACATATCAGAATCTATATCTTATCTTAC
Organism: Corchorus capsularis; assembly: GCA_001974805.1. Taxonomy (NCBI): domain Eukaryota; kingdom Viridiplantae; phylum Streptophyta; class Magnoliopsida; order Malvales; family Malvaceae; genus Corchorus; species Corchorus capsularis. The sequence goes on from AWWV01012654.1 coordinate 77,864, forward strand.
TATTAAAATTATCCCCAAACTGTTGTATGCATTGCCTCTTCTCCATACTCAGTATTTTACTCTTCTCCTGCTCAGTATTTGTACAATTTTTATTGGTTGTGTAATTGTTTTTCACACACTATCTACATCGGTAAATTGCTTAAAATAATATATTGGGATAATACTGAATTAATAATATTTTAAAATATTTTTAATTCACTCACCCAAACTAATATATTGAGATAATACTGAATTAATAATATTTAAGGTCTATATATAAACTTATAAAAGGTTTTCTCACATCTCAAAATTAAAAATCCTTCTGTCTATCCTGTTTTCTTTTTAAAATTAACATTCTTTATGCGATTATTGAAACAAAAAAAATGACGTGAATGCACAAGAATAATATGTAGTATATATTATTGTCATTAGTTGGGCAGCCGTCAATTTTTCCCTTCTGTACGAACAACGATATCCGATAGTCACATTAAATTTTAATTAATCTGTTTTCTGATTAATTTAGAGTAACACAACATCAACTCAAATTAAATAGCCTACTAACAAAATATTGAATTCCTTATTTATGTAAACCAAAAGAAGTCAACTATATTTGATTTAATGAGAATTAATCATGACAAGTTATATTAGTCCGTGCTGGCGCTACAGGCGTTCTTTATTTTAGAGTAATGCTTGATTAACTGATTGAATAAGGATATTAATATAATCAATTATATAAGGGCCAAGAACATTTTTTTTAAGAGTGGTGCTTGATTGATTAATTGATTGAATTATATAAGGTTGCAGTAAAAATGCAATTTAAATGGATTAGTTTTAATTATGTCTCTAGCATAAATCTTTGTAAACTAACGTTTTAGACATGCAAAATTAAGAAGGTCAAGAACATGTTTTTATTTGTAAGTAATAGGAAGTGCAAAGAGAATAAAATATGATGTTAATTGGATAATAATACTCACATTGAACAAAGGGTTGTTTTAATTCAGAAGGGGAAAAATATTGAACGGTCCATGTTGAAGGGATGGAGACGGAGAAGAAAGAGGAAAGGGATATGAGGTAAAAGTAGAGGGGAGTGATGGAAAGGTTTGATTTTTGGCAAACCTGAAGATTGATCAGCACTGAGGAGTTGAAAGTAAGCAGTAACTGAGTTGGTGAGAAGAAAAAGAAAACAACAAGAGAAACATTAAATAAAAGTAATTAAGGGTTTAGGGTTTAGAAGCAATTAATTAAAAACCTTAAACATTAATTAAAAACAATTAAGAAAGGGAAATGTGTAATTACAAAAAAGGGTAGAAGGAAAAGGAATGGGGAAACTCATAAAGGGGCAATTTAGTCATCCGAAAAGTGAGAAAAGACCAAAAATAGCCAAAATGTGGCACCATATTAGTTCTCAATTTGGCCTTTTAGTAATTTCCATGATAGTTAAAATAATATATAGTATATATGAGAAATTGAACAAACTAAATTTAATGTTTTCGTAATAAGGTAGGCTTCTCATCTTTCTATACAACACATAGTTGAAGGAAATTAAACTTCATGATTTCAATTTATAGTCCATTAACTATAGGGTGATTATCAAGTTATGTAAATTTCAAATGGAAAAACCATCAAGTCTATCATCATAATGTAATACTAGAACTTCATGGCTGCGCTTCGCGTGCAACTGTTTTATTTGATAAGCTCTTTTAAGAAAATTAAGTTTTTTTTTTGCCAGAATAAGAAAATTAACTTAAAAAGTTAAATTTATATTTAATTTATAATTTATTTATAGAATTTTTTTGATAAAAAAACTTCCATTCCTCCCCTCAAATTAATTCGGTCTATATGATATTATTCTTGACATTCATTGAACAGCAGATGAAAGGGGATGAACCACTTTTAATTTTCCCAAACTATAATTAATTTTTTATCATAGATTCATAGTCTATAATTAATATGTTAAATTAAATAAATTATAAATAAATAGAAAAAGACTTTTAATTCAATAGGCAGGACCCACATTTGAAATTTAACACATTAATAATACACAAAAAATTAAATATTGAATGAACACAAACATAATAAAAAAAACATTAGAAAATTAACAATTGACAGTTGTCAAAGAAACCAAACACCATGTGGCGTTCAATGAGAGCATTGCTCATAAGATTAATAGTAGGTATAATAATAATTAATTTGTAAAAAAAAAAATGCTTAATGCCTAAATTCCCCCTGAACTTGCACAAAAAGGACAATTTCTCTTTTGAACTTTTTTTTTTTGCCTGATTACACCCCGACATTACAGAAAAAGGATAAATGCTCTCATGCCGTCAACAAAACTGTTCTCATACTTTCACTTTTGCAAGATAACAGTTGGTAAATACTCCCTCCGTTCCATATTATCTGTCCCTTTTAGGTCAAACCAATCAAACATTTGACCTTTAATTACCAAAAATATATATACAATCAAATTTTCAAAAAATATGTTTTGAAAAGTTTAAAACTTAACTTAATCAAAACATAATTTTTTAAAATTTATTTCTATATAATTTTTTTATAATCAAAGGTCAAAGTTAGGAAACTTTGACCCAAAAGGGACAAATAATATGAGACTGAGGGAGTAACAGTTTTGTTAACGGCTGGGGGATATATATTTTTTTATACGTCAGGATGCAATCAGGCAAGAAAAAAAGTTATAAGGAAAAATTTGCAGTTCAGAGGGGAATTTGGACATTTAGCCCAAAAAAAATAGTAATGTCAATTTTACATTTTTTATGTGAAAACATGTGTAATTATTTTGCCAAGTATTAATGCACTGGTGGTAGAGTACTGGACTCTTAGTTCCAGCCTACCTAGACCATGGGGTTTTAGGTTCAACTCTCACGGAATGTGAGTTTATTTATAATTTGTTTATTTATGTATTTGGTAGGTGGATAGTTTATTTATGGGCATAGAGATTTATTTGAATTATAATGAGATTTCATTGGATTTATTTGTTGGCTCATAGATTAGTGTTTCAGTAATGTGCTAATCATGTAGCGGTGTACGGATCTTCCTGTGCGTTTTGTAATCCCAAACCAAGAAATGAAAATGATTCTTTTCTAAAAAAAACGAAAATATCTTTGTATGTTTGTAAAAAGTGGGATTATTCTAGATGCCTTACAATTAAGAAATCTATTTCTTTTTCTATTATTATCATTTTATCAACAAAATTGAAAGACCTCAAACTGTTTTTTACCCTTTAACTATTTTTGGTACTTCAGTTTGCTAGGGATCGTATTTTATTTAATGGAATTAAGAGTCCAACACTCAACCATTAAACCATATGTCAATGATTTTTTTACCCTTAACTACATGTTAAAAACCAAATTCAAACACAAAACACACTTTTGACAAAAACCCAAAATGTGACCAAACCGTAGTTGAATAAAATAGTCAAAGACATGAGCTTCAAATGAATACATGCATGATTAAAACTAAAATCAACATATATTAACCTAAATTGAAAACTCAAACCTAAAAGGATCCTAATTTCAAAAGAATACAAAGTTTCACATAACTCGTATCCAAATTCCAAAACAAATCTAAACCCACCCGTTTTATTACCATCTCTATATTTGTAATTTAATATAGTAATTTACAAAATAAATCAAAGAAAAAAAACCAAAAAAATAAAATTGAGGAAATGAAAAGGAGAGGAAATAGGGGTGGGATGGAAATGCCATGTGCAGCCATCATAATCAAGACAACATCATCCAACATCATGTCGATACAATTTAACCAAGAAAAAGAAAGAAATAGAAAAATAAAAATTGTAATAAAAAAAGGCATGAATGGATAGGGTAGATTGGAATGGTGTTAAAAGAGGGTTGGGTGTCATAAAGCTGGACTCCATACGTGTCATTTCTTTCTAAAATTTTGTCAGTTTAACGGATCTATCTTCAATTTTTGCCCTATTTTTTTTTCTGTTTTGAGTTTTCTTTAAAATAAATAAATTCTTACTAAATTCAAGTAGAGAAAGAGAGACAGAGTCATAGCCCATAGCTTTCTTCCCAAATCCGTTGGTTGGTTAATTTGGTTAGATGGATTCCAAAAGCCGAAACCACAGCGCCCTAAAACCGGCATTAACTAACCCCAACCCAACCCCCCCAGCTGTGGTTAGGTCCTATGTCTTTAACGCTGCTGCCACACTCCTTTTTCTCTTTTTTTTGCACTTCTATCCTTCACTTTTTCTTTTCTTTTACATCCCTCTCCTTCTTTTTCCCTTTCTTTTTTTTCTTCATCATTTTTTCTCTTTCTTTTCATAAAATTGAATTATTTGAGAATTTTTATACCATTGGGTTCTTCTTGTATTTAAAGAATAATAATTCAAAAAAATATAGGCGAATAACTCATAGTTGACTTTACCAATATTTGTTTGAATTATCTTAAAGTTTAAGTGATTCGATGTTTTTTTTAATTGTTTTTGGGATAGCAAGCTTAACAAATACTAATAGTGTATGACTTGTGCTTATGAAAAAAATATTCATTTCTTAGTTTTATTTTTGGTTGACAAATGAATGCATAACATTATGCTACTTTTATAACTCAAAATTATCTTATGAATTCATTTATGCTTTTTTTTTGTTACAATTCATTTATGCTTTTTTTGAATATACACAAGATAAGATAAAGTATGTATTTTTTGGTGGAAGATAATGTAATTAGTCTTAGAACATTGCTTTAGACATTTTTTTTTATTTAAATTGGAATTATAGATTAGGAGGCTTGAATTTTAACACATTTATTCATTTTTTTAAGATACATTTATTCATTTTTTTAGATGAACACATTTGTTCATTTTTCCATACTAGTACATACTTTCATCGGTCCATTCATTTATTTTAAATGCATTTTAATTCATTTTTCAAACACAATAAATGATTACAGCCGTAACAATATTATGTTCTTGCATTGCAAGAAAATTTTACTCTAATGAACAAAAATGACACGTATAACTGCTCATTAATTACTATTCATTAATGTTATAGAGTAATTATTATTTGAAAATGAAAGTCATTAACTTTTTTAGTACTACTAGTATATTTTTGAAAATGAAAAATTTACTATTCAAATAATTTTCTTATAAATAAATAGGAGTAATTAGTGAGCAAAAAGAAAAAAATCATAATGATGCAAAAAAAAAGAGGAAAATTCAAAATAGGGTAAGCAATGGGAAAATAAGAAAATTAGCAATGACGTGCACAGCCGCAAACAGTTAATAACGACAACGGCATAAAAATAAATAATCAAAAGTTGAGGGGCAGAAAAATAAATCCCTAGAAGTAAATATCCCGGCTTGAAAAAATATCGGGAAAATTCCAAACCCATGACCCTCCCCTCACACTATAAATACATGGCTTGAGTGAAGCTAGGTTTGCCGAACCAAACAGCCAAACACGGCTTTTTAGAAACTTCAAGAAAAAAAAAAATAATCTCTTTCCTTTTTTCAAAACTTTCTCTCTCTTCTGCGAAACCTTAGAAAAAAAGAAAAAAAAAAATGGCGGCATCTTCTAAACGATCAAGCGGAAGCGGTCCGGTTCTCCGGTCACTCTCACCTTCACCTTCCGGTCGGTTAAGTTCTCACTACGCTTCCCACTCACCGTCTTCTTCTTCTTCATCTGCTTTTGCCTTTTCGACCTCGAGTTTCTCTTCTCGCTCCTCCACTTTCTTTAACCAACAGAGATCTGTTTCTCCGCCACGTGTCAACATGTACAACCACTCTCAGTCTGCGGCTTCCGTTAGATTCTCACTCGATAACCGTCCGATTTCTCCGAACAGATCCATCACAACCGTCCGCAGAAACACGGAGGCGTTGAAGAATCTACAGAGCAAACAGCCGAAGCGGACTTGTATGTGTTCCCCTACATCGCATCCCGGATCGTTCCGTTGCAGTCTCCATAAGAGTTTCAATAACTCGCACGCGGGGTCAGGTTACGCGCCAAGTAATCGGCTTAACGCGCGTAGATCTGCCATGACGAACTCCCTGGTAAGAATCGGAGGAGTCGAAGGAGATCTCGTAAAGAGAGCTTTGTCGGCTTTGATTAGGCCTTCATCTCATCAGCAGCGTCGCCGCACCGCTTTCCAGCCGAGGCCAAGCCGTCTCTCCATCATGTCAAAGGCAGAGGATCTGTGAAGAAATTCTTTTGCGGTATGTGTAATCTTTTAACGCTTTTTGGTTAAGTCTCCGAGATTTTCCGGTGATTGGAGATCGAAGCATCGGGGTAGCGCCGCGGTTGGTGGCGGTGGAGCCAGATTCCGGCGAAGAAGTTGGAGATCTGAGCGAAGGATTCGGGACGGATATGGATTTTTAGTGTACTCCGGCTGACCGAAACCGTGAAATCCAAGGAACAAATTATCATATACTTTTGTTGGTGTATATACACAGATATTTGCAGCCAATGGCAAATTTGAGGAGCTTTTGGACACTTGAAAACTTAACTCTAAAACTAATTTAATCTGACCTAATTAAAACTAACTCTAATCTAAAATCTCAAGCCAAATTATCAGCTTTTCGACTCTGTCTGTTTAATTTGGTTTCTTACATTCCATTTGATTTCCACAAACTCCATTCCATTCCATTGTAGATTGTTTCCCTCTCCGTCTTCCGTTTGGTTTGACTTTTCTCGTTTTCCGTTCACCGTTTCCCATTTCATTCGTTCACTCAGTTTTTCCCCTTTGACTCGTTCCGTTCATCGTTTTCGTCTGTCATGTATATTCATTTCTTTTTCTTTTCTTTTTTCCATTATTTTATTTTCTTTATTTTATTTTATTTTATTTTATTTTTTAATTTAATTATTATTATTAACTGTTTTTTTTACGTTGTTTTGCAGGAATTGGAAATTGGACAACTGTCGACCTGTGAACGGAATATTCCTAAACCGCTTTCAATTTGGAAACGCAACGGAGGGGAGAATTAAACTGAATGAGACCTTAAACATGAAGATATCCTTAGCGTTGGAGAAGGAAAATGAAATGAAATGAAATGAAATAAACTAAGAATCAACTTAATTGACTTGGGACCCAAATATGTTAAATCATATATTTGATTTGAATCACTATTGGGTAATTAATAATTCACAAAGGGGAAAAAGAAAGGAGAAAAGGGAGAAAACAATAGAACGATTACAAAGGAAAAGTAAAATGGAAACTTTATTAACATCTTTTACAAAATTGAGAATTGAGATCAAGAATTATAAAATTTTCGATCAAATAGTTGACAATAGTAACTATGTTTCACAAGTGGCTCTTGGGAGCTGTGAAGGGATCCATTATGATCATGCCCCCATTAACAATAACTGGTCAAGTCCACAGGAAATCCATCAGAGGGACTGAAAAAGTTGGGACTATTTTAATTAACAATCTAAGATTATTTTTTAAGCCCTAAGTTTAATTTAAGTTAAGAAGGTGACATTCTCGAAAATGTTACATCAGCAATATGGTTGAGAAAAAATTGAAATAAATTGCTTTTTCCTCACGGAGAAAAAGAGAAATAAAAATTCTAAATATACAACATATATATATTATTGCACATTGGGAGGGAAGAAGAAAGTGCAAGGAACCTACTACTATATTATAGCCATAGGACACTTTGAGGGTTCCCTTAACCACCAAGCTTCAATTATGCCTTCGTCTTTAATTTTTTAATACCAATGAGAAACACAATTATTTTTGTCAATAATCACAATTTCTTAATAAGTATTGAAAAATGGAGTGACAACTAAAACATTATGGCATCGCAATTAAAAATATTGTGCATTTGGTGATCAAATCATGACTTGCCCTTTGTTAAAAATGCAAAAACAAATAGCCTTGTGTCAAACTCTCTCTACTCCACATAACCCATCTATCATTCAACACCATTTAAAAAGAGAGTATAAGAATATTAAAGACACCCCATGCCATTTTCATTTTGCATCCCCAAAGTTAAAAGAAAAGGAGCCAAATGAGGGCAATAAATTCATTTTCCATCACAAAAATCTTATGAACACTCTATTCTTATATATTTTACCCCATCCTCAAGAATTAAATTTGAAACCTCATTTTAAAGGACAATAAGTTAAATTAACGAGCTGATGACCCAATGGCCAAGCTTTTGCTCATCCGGTCTCATCCAATCTTGTGGCCAGGGGTTCGAACCCAACGTCGGTATACCCTATTTAATTTCGATTCATATATTTGAAGATGGCCTTTCTTATGGTTCAAGGGTAAAAAGGGTGGGGAAGAAGAAAAAATAAGCCAAAGATACACTAGAAAACGAAATAAAGAGATTCTGAAATTGGGTATACCTTCACCAACAACATTGGTAAAGAAGGAAATGTTTCAAGGAATCGTCTCTATCTCTATCTCCAACCAAAATGAAAATTAAAAACCCAAAAAAGGGTCCCATATTTCTCATCAACTTTGGTAATACAGCCTAGAAATTTTAATCAATTCTTTCTCTCTACAAAAGATAAGGTTTTTGAAAGCGAAAGATGTGTGTGCAGGGGAAAGTGGTAGCATATTAGCAGTTGGCTGGCGCCATTCTTGGGCTTTTGTCATTATCATTTCTCTCCAAGTCTCCATTAATCCATCACTGTGGAGGGTCAAACCTAAATTGGATTCCACTTGCCCTAGTGCCTACTCTCTTCTCAACTTGGACAATATTTTATTTTTGTATAACCAAAGATAATAATAATTAATAAATTAATGTTGATTTTCTTTGAGTTATAAATTGATGTTTATTGAGTTTATCACATCTTAATCAGATTATAAATTTATTTTAATCATGTTTTAGGATCATTGAGAGGTTTTCTATGTTGGAATTGTGGTTTTTATTTTAATTATTATTATTATTATGAGTTTTTATCTATTTTAATTTTTTTTGAAAATTCTATATTGAAATTCTTATAGTATTATTAAATTAATAATAATTGTATCATATCCTTATCAACAATTTATAAAAATTATTTACATAGTCTTTCATAACTAAAATATATACAAATTGGTTGTTCGAGAATGGATCAAACACAAAGTGCAAGAAATGTACAAACACAAGGAGTTAAAAGTGGGCGAAATGTACAAACTATTTACGTGGTTCGGTTAATATCACTTATTCTCACAGGTAAACATACATCTTATCTTAATCTTTAGGAATTGTTTTACAAAATAAGACCTGAGATATAGCTAGAACGCAACAATTGGCTCGAGCTGAATGAAAAAATCTCATTCAAATCGAGTTCAATGAAAAATTCAATTCAAGTTGAACCCTCAAATATTCAGATTAAGTTGATTATCAAAATTCAAGTTATTGAACAAAATTAATAATTTTAGTTATCACTCTCCTTTAATTCGATATATCCTACTTTTTCTAAAAAAAAAAAAAGAAAAGAAAAGAACTTCCCTCATGAAATTAAAAGAAGTTGTAAGATATTTTAGATTAATTTGAATTGATATTTTGGAAACTTCATAGCTTAATTGATAGAATTGATATTAAGAATGGTTTCTTCTCGAATTTTCTCTCAATTCAAGTAACGTCTATAAATATATTTCATATAATGGTCATTATAAGTTGGTATAAATTTAGTGGAAGAATTTAAGAAAAAAATATAAATTAATAGAATAACAGTAAGAAAAGGGCTTAGTCGAAACTCGAAATGATCCTAGAAGAAAAGGGCCTAATGGACGAAATGATTTTCGAATTATCACCGAAGGGATAAAATGGTAGCTGAACTTTTCAATTGAAACAATTAAGCTTGTAATTCTTAATTTTGGGACACTTAGCCCATCATTAGGCCAACATTGATCACATGAACAAAAAATCCATGAATTAATTCAAGGGCCATTTTAATTTTGGTTAAAGTTTGAGAGTTATTTTTTCCATCAATTTGAGTCGGTTATTATTATTTTTTTTTTTGTTATGTGACTTATGTATATCTAATGATGAACAATTTTGTAAATTAACAGGATTTAATTGTTTCAATTGAAAGTTAATGAGCATTTTGTTGGATTGGTAATAATTGGAGTGTCATTTTATCTATTAAAAAAATTAATTATTCCAATTGAAACTTCAGAAGTATTTTATCCAGTCGGTAATAATTCGAGTATCATTTTGTCTATTTAAAAAAAAATGAAAAAGGAAAGAACAAACAAAAATCCGGAAACCGCCTTTCTTTTGTTCTCTTCATTACCATGGGTCCCTAAAACGGAAGGCTTTCAAATCATGAAAGAGGCGGGGAAGGAAAACGCATCATGGGGCAGCAGCCCACATGAAAGCAAAGTAGATATAAATTGGTTTATAGCTGTGAGCCAGCATATGGGACCATCTCATACATGTCTACTTTTGCAAAGGGTAAATTTTCCCAAAGTGATAGAACCAAATTTATTTCTTAGTAACATTATCTTCGGCTTAGAAAAAAAAAAAATGGTCCACATTATAGATCAAACTTGCCTGTGATGTAAGCACCGTATCACCAAATATATTTATTACTTCCATCTAAGTGGGAATCTAATCATCAATACATAGAAAGTGTGTTGGGGTTTTGGTCAGATATAACCTATGTTAGAAATTATCTGACTCAGGATTTGCTGGTTTTTTGTTACCATATAGTATACACATTGCAATTTGCAACTTTTGAAGACAATGGGAAATCTTGGAGCTGATCACTCTGCTGATGTGTTAGATTTTGGAAGTTTAGTTTAATAATTTGCAGGGTGAACTGCTAGAGGTGGGCTCTTCTCCATTGTCAATAAAAATTAGGTATCCGTCTATGACTAATCCTGTTGGAGTCAAATTTTCTCATTTTTTCATTTATAAGACTTGTACCTGAGATCTTGTTCAAGGAGAATACATGTCAAATCACTTGAACTAAGTTTCCAATTTTGCTTCACGGTTATTTCTATTTTGAGGGTTATGCCAACAAGAAGAAGTTAACCCTCCATGTGCATGAACCAACCACGTGGGATGTTTGATGTTTGATGATGAATATGGATTTCCTTCTCTTGAGAGGATAAGGATGGAGTTCTCAAAGTTATTGGGTATGGTTGCAGTTAGGGTTTCATAGTTCTTGCAAACCAATAATTGTCTATGAGTTGGCAACTGCAGTTCAGGAATTCAACATTGTTTGTCTCTTTGCGGAGAAACTGGGTTCTTATTATAGACACTAAGTACACATCAGTTTTTTTGTTTGTTTCAACCATCTTATCCTATGTTTGAATTATTATAATTTATATATCAGATAAAAGTGAAGTTGGTCATTTCAGTGGATGTTGAAATGAAACCTGATCAAAAATTATAATTTGCAATAGCATAGGATTTTGATTTGTGCATATTGATATTTTTCTTCAATGGGCCTACTAAAACAAATATGTTTAACCTTATCATTTCTATTCAAAATTTCTCTTCAACTGTGATTGGAATTTGGAAATGGATAAAGTTGCCAACTTTTTTTTTTCAAGTGGGCACTTAATAAGCCTAGGAGAAGAAGAAAAAAGCAAAAAGATGATGTTGCTTTGTTAGACCTGTTTTGTTTGATGCATAATTTTCATTGAATTTGGATCTTTATTATCTCAGAAGTGTTAGGCGGCCAAGGGCTGATTGCGTATGTAGTTTGGTTTATTAAAATTTTGGAGAACTGCACATTATTTGTGTGAACAAAATTAATAGCAACTTATATTTCGGCAAAAGAAAAAATAAAATAAGAAAACTATTTTTTCAGCTACTTGCATTAATGTTATACCACATCCATATGCAGCTACAATATGACCAAAAAAAAAATGAAAATCTAACAAAAGTGGATTTCCCAAAATATATATATGTAACTTATGGATTAAGATTGCATTTTCTACCATCTTTTCTTTGGAAGCAAATTTACCCTCTAATATGGTTTCCTATTGTAAGACATATCCAGCTGATTGATATATATTGGTATGGAAAAATTAATGACTCATATGGAAATGTAATCATAAAATGATATGGAAATATATATATATATATATATATATTTTATACTCTATAATCCTAAACTTCAAAACCTTGGACATGAATTATCTAAAATAGCCTTTTTAATTCCAAAGATATAGTCTTCATTTAAAGAGTAAAAATATATTTTTAATTAAATTAATTAATTGAATTACCTTAACAATCTCTTTTTTCCCCAAATTTTCATCAATCCCACCGTACTGAGGCCAATATGCATTCGTGAGNTAATAATGCATTATTAATTGTCTTATCTTAATTTTGAAACCAAAGTTATTAAGGTAGCCAGACTAAAAATCGTGATCAGAAACGAAGATGCATGCTTCACGTGGTTAACAGAAATGCTTTAATTATTATTATTACTATTATATTTTTTATTGTCGATTTGTTTGGTGGTCTGCAAAGCATTACATCGAGAGATAGTGACTGTATTTGTGTTGATAGGTACAGAGGTACTTGCAACAACTTATACTTAGTGGCTAAAGAAGAAAAGAATTCTGATGTTCTTATTTAATCAAAGGAGACCAGAAGACCGACCAGTATGCACAATTACCTATTTTACAATCTCTTTTTTTCCCCAAATTTTCATCAATCTCACCATATGTCTATTTTATTTGTTTTTTTTTGGCCTAAATTTTCTTCAATCTCTTAAAATACCCTAATCCTTCTACAAAAATTAAATCTTTTTAGAAAAACAACGTCAATGCATCAAGAGTTGCCGTAACAATCATAAATTGGCTTCACAAATTAGTGTAACATCTTTGTTAGGAAAAAAGGAGATTGTTTCTGCCAAGGTAATTCCACCAACCTTCGAAACATACATATACTTTTCCTTAGTTCATCTTAAAGGGCCCTTCTTTTCTTTTGTTCATCGTAAAGGCATAACTAAATATAATGACTATATATCTACCAAAAGTAGTTGATGTTTGGTACCTTATTTTTATTTGTATACCTCTAACTAGACAATTTGTTGGTAATTATTAGCTGCAGGCTCTAAATCCATATGATACAAAGTAACTGCAACAAATATTAATGAGCACTCACAAAGTCACATCAAGAGATAGAAACCTGCTATTCCTTCCTAACATTAAAGGGTAAGAAGATTAGGCAAGAGTATTGGTAAATTTGAAGTGGCAATTTTGATTGCAGACATCAAGGATTTACTTAGGTTTTTCATTCAAAATTTATATTCTTTACTCAAGACATTCAATAAATCACCACGTTCTAACCATATGCTGTAAAATAATACATATGTTATAACAAGATTTGCTAAGAAATTTCTCCTTAGAGTAGCAGAAAGAGCGTCTCAAGTTTGAGAAACCACCATCACATACTATGGTTAGGGGAGCATTTGTTGTCAGCTCTTCATCGTATTTATTTATATACTGCACTCTTTTGACAGTCTGATGTTCTTCAAGCAGAGATGTTACTGTCCCTTGCTCTAGATTTACACTGCATAATCATTTATATATAAGAACAGGAATTTAGAGACTCGGGAGAATAGAAATTAGTATAATTAGATTTACCATATCAGCCTACAACAATCAACAAAACTTTGAGTCTTGAAGTCAAGGACTTTCTTATCTTTGATTTGGTGAATGATCTGAGTTTCACACTCTTGGTGCAAGTAGAGAATTCCCCTTGCTATGTCCAATGCTATTTCAATTCTTCCTTCCCAATCTGTCCTTGATCTAGCTTTGAAGAAAAATTCTGCAAGCGAGCCATTGCTCATGTGCTCATATCAGATAACAGAACATCATAGAAGAAGAAAGGAGGAAAGGAAACCTGAAGAAGACTGCAAATATGAAGGTAAAAGCTGGTACAAGGTTGCTGATGGCAGAGGAAAGAGTTGGGGTGCTAATTTGTAAACCTTTGCTTAGACATAATTGAGCTGCAAACCTATCTCCAAAGATAAACAAAAGTCTTGGTAATTAATCTGTGAATTTACCAGGAAAAAATGACCAATAAATTTACTTCTCCATACCCAATTAGACCAAGAAGGAAAAGTCTAGAAATGAGAGGGAACTTCAATGGGGGAAGCCCTGATCTCCAGCATATTTACAAACCAAATAAACAGAGAAGATTTTGGAACAAAATTTAGATGAATATATATTGAACATTTAGATGATGACTATAGAAAAGATAAGAAAGAAAGAAACAAAATAAATTACCTGATTAAAAAGAAAGTTAAAGGGATGAGAACAATGGAGGCCAAAGTAGAAGAGTAGAAAATGAAGATGTGGTAGCTTAAACCCTTTAAAGAAGTAGCTTTGAATAGTGTTGAAGACAACAATTGAGCGCTCCACTACAACCATGGCATTTACCCCTCATAGATTTTCCTAAACTAACAGACTAACAGTAGCCCTTAGTTATTTTTCAATCTTTTTCAAACTCTTGATAGACAAAATTACGTAATATACTCCAACTTGGTCCAGTTTAGTAACGTAGCTGAAGTCCATGCCTCACCATCATTGTGTTTTTTTATTTTATTTTTCTTTTACACACATCTCAAGAATTCAATGAAAGTTGGGGGTTGTTCTGGGCCATAGATTTGGCTCTTATTACGTGTGCATTTTGTTTGTTTCACCTCTCTCTTCCTTTGATTTTGAAATTTACCATGTGATATTCTTTGGTAGATATAGAATATGGTGCGTAAGTTCAGTCCAAATAAATTCCAATATTAATGTTAATTCATTTGCATCTATATTTATAGCTTCACTGCAAATTTATGGGAAACAGACCAACTTTTAAAGCCTGCAAGTTATCCAAGTATAACAAATTGTGACAATTAGGGAAAAAGCCATGACTATTATTGCCTTTTGATAATTCTACCTTTAATGTATACGTAATTGATTTTTTATTCTTCTTTTAATATGCTGATACAATATTACATTCAATTCTTTTTTTTTCTTTAATTAGGTTAGCAAATACATGGCAAGTGATAGTAATAGCAACAAAAGGAGGCTTTCAACGAACAATTGTATGATTTAGTTATTAGTCATATTAATTTTTAAATAACTAACAGTATTCAAATTATGTTTGCAGATGAAAGAAGAATTCAACTTTCAATTGGAAGAGTAAATACATACATTCAAGCAAGTAGATTAAATATAGCTAATTGTTTTAAGGAAAAACATAGACGGAAAAGTGATTGGTTATGCATAGCTTTATCCACTACATATGAGGGGCAAGGTATATTGTTTATAAAGTCATCTTCAACATTATTAGTCATTTCAAGAATTATGTTTAAAGTTTCATTAAATTCTATTAACTTCTCACTAATATTAATTTCTATAATTTTTTGAGGAGAAATATTGTATGCTCCTTCTATTTCTGAAGTAAATATTTTGAAAGAGGTACTATGTTGCAAATTTTATGGTGCAAAAAAGATTGAATACGAAACACCCTCATTTTGCTGTCAAAGTGGTAAAGTCAAATTAGCTACCACTACTATTCCAGATTAGTCATATCAGCTTTATACTTCCGATAGTACAGAGGCTAATGAATTTCGAAGAATATCAGATCATATATACAACAATATGTTCGCATTCACATCTTTTGGAGTTAGATTAGATCAGGAACTTGCATCTTCAAGAAAAGGAATTTATACCTTTAGAGTTCAAGGAAATATTTACCATAATCTTCCATCATTGGTGCCAAAAGAAAACAATGAACATTATTTTCAATTATATTTCTTTGATACTGATAATGAGCTTCAAAATAGAATGAGATCTCAGCCTAATCCAGATTTAAGTGCAGAAGTTGTGAAGATATTGATGAAAATTATGGAAAAAAATCCTTATGCAAAAGTCTTGCAGGGATTGAAAGACCTCCATTCTTTTGATGAGTTTCAACTTCATATCGAGTTGAATGCTAATGTGGATCAACGGGTTTATAATCGTCCATCAGCTGATCAGGTAGCCGCTATATGGATTGAAGGAAATAATTCAAATATTCCATTTGAAAGGAATATCACAGTTCATTCTCATTCAGGTGAACAACATAGAGTTATGCACTATTATGGATTGTTAATTACCTTTATTATTGACGAAAGGAAACTTATCGAATTAAGAGTATAGCATTTTCATAATTTGTATAGCTTTTTTAGTAATCTTATATAAGAATATTGGTAACATTCATTATTACTAAAAGGACAAAAAAAAAGGTAAACTTACTATCATAACATTATCAAAATCTAAAACTTTTTAATAACTTTAAATAAGAAAATTTAGTACCTTCAATATTGATGAAATGAAATTAAATTTAAGGATATAAGTTTTTTTGGTTTCCAATGTAGCTTTTTAGTCATCTTGGATAGAAAAATTGGTAACATTTATTATAGATGAAATGTTACTAAAATTAGTAAAACTGTATTTTTTTATATATAAGTTCTATACCTTTTATAGTAAATTGATAACATTTTTAATATTGTTTTGATGAAAAGTATTAGAAAGATGTAAAATCTCAATCTCTCTTTCGTTTTGTTTTACAATGGGGGGAGGTGGCATGATAAGGGTTCGAACCCATATGTACCATTGCATAACTTTTCGGCTTCTCAATATCAGTCCAAAATGGAAATGTTGTACTTATCTTCTTTTACTAATATTTAATATTTGAAATTTTAAATTATTTACTTATAAAATTAGTTGTCTAGCTTACTAAATTGTTAGAGATATAATTAGCTTATAAAATTTGTTTATGGCAAAGGAAAGTGGTACTATTAATTATTGATAAAAACATAACTCAAATGTAAGATTACTTAATTTGTTGATATTGTCAAAGTATTCTTTTATAACATTTAACCTTTATTATTGATAAATGTTTACTAATAAAGTTATTGAATTTGTTAAGACTTAATAGACAAAATAACTCAACAAATGGACAAAATGACTCATAAACTTTTGATTGGGACAATTAAGCTCTCGAATTATCAATTTTGGGACAATTTAGCCCATCATTGAATGAACTTTAGTCACATGAAATAATAGAAGCAAACTACTCCAAATTAATAGAAAAATTAGCCCTCGAATTTTAACATATAGAAGAAAAAAGTAGCACTTAAACTTTGACAAAATAAGACAATGGCCATTTTGTCCCAATTTTTGATAATCCGGGGGCCATTTTGCCTCTTA
This sequence comes from Corchorus capsularis, assembly GCA_001974805.1. Taxonomy (NCBI): domain Eukaryota; kingdom Viridiplantae; phylum Streptophyta; class Magnoliopsida; order Malvales; family Malvaceae; genus Corchorus; species Corchorus capsularis. Next base: position 94,964 of record AWWV01012654.1, read on the forward strand.
AGCCAATTTTTTAAATAACACTAGCTATAATCGTTTTGAGAGATTATCCATAGTTTTTCAACAACCTTGATCATTGAATATATACAAAAATTGTATTTTTGTATACAAATATATACAAATAAAAATACATCTCAAGTTTTATTGTATTTTTTATGATAATGATTATTAATGTAATGTATAAGTTTTCATTATTCAAAATAGAATAAAACACTTATAGTATTTATAAAATTTATGAGGTGATGAAGTATTATGTACATATATATTAAAAATTTAAAAAGTTATTATTATTAGTAAATATAATAAAAAAACACAAATTACAAATAACCAAATTTTAAAATTTTACAAAGAAATATACTTATTAATAACACTTAATTATATCACATATAAAATAAATATATTGAGGGGAGATGACTACGAAGACGAACTTTGATGAACTTAGAAAATACTACCAACAAAAAGATTAAAATAGAGAAAGATTAGAATGAAAATTTAATTTTCATAAACTATTAATATACTTATTTTATTTGGATTTAGATTTTTTATTTTACATGATTTATAAAAATTAATTTTTCATGTTATATCGCAAATTAATATGCTATTTATTATATTTATATTTATAGTATTTTAGTTCTTATGCTTTATAAATCATTAAAACACGTGCAACGCACGTATATTTACTAGTATATATATATATATATATATATATTAATAACTAAAGCTAAAACAGCCCAAATTCATAAAACCATTTGTTAGCAGTTGTAATCTTGTATATGTAAATCTTATGCTTATCAGCTTCGCCTTTCTCTACCATTCTCTATATATTTTAATTTATTATTTTTTTCTCTGAAAAATTGCTAAAAAGATACAACCAAGAGTTTATATTATTTTATGTATGAATAGCTTTTTTGAAGGCCATATACCAGATAAAAGTGATGAATTTCTATCACTAAAGTCTAAACCACACATTTCATCTTGTTTAAAAAAAAAAACCACACATTTCAATTGGCCAATTCTTGTTTATTTATTGCCTGATGGTGTTGTTGATGGTGCCCTTTGGGTTTTTTAATCTAAAAAACAAAGAGCTTGTTATAAGAGATTGAGAGTTGAGACATCCTCTAGCTAGGCTGATTGTTGGAGTTTCATGGGCTAAAAGTCTTGATTTTGGAGCCAACTACATTACAAATGATATATATATATATATATATGCATAAAACAGGCCTGGTTTAGTGGAAAAAAAGAGCAAAAAGCCTGATTTCAGTATGCAGAGCACTTGGACTACTTTCTTCTAGTCAACAGCCTTATTTTGGGCCCTGGTATTATTATTATTATTTTAATTGAAGTGTTCAAACTCAGACTCAAAGTCCTCACCAAGGTAAATTCCCTCCCCCAATTCCCCTCTATTTGAGAGGTTGGAATTCACACGAGAGGGATTTGGAGTTCAATACTCCCCCTTTCTTGGGTTGTGATAGTTAGAGATTGAAATTCACCTGAGAGAGATCTCGAGTTCGATCCCACTCTTCAATAGACCCTCACCAAAATATATACAACCAAAATTAAGTTACGTTATTTTGTTTTTAGTAATCACATTAGTTACAAATACAATATAGATTAATTAATTATAAAATTGTGAAACCTTTTCTTGTTTTTCAGATGCCCAAACTGATAAACCATCTCAAAATCTTAAACATGTAATAATAATTCTAGTAGTAGTTAAGAAGATGAGGCTGCAAGGTTAAGGTAGCATAACAAAGAAAAAGTCATAATACATAATCCATAACCCAATCCCAAGTCTTGCATTTTTAGAGTTATGGCCTTTTACTTATTCTAGAAAAACAGGCAAGATAACAAAACCATGCAACTCAGACTAGTTCTCTCATTATTTGGATACAGAAAGTTCAAGTTTAGGTTGATGTTTAGCATTTCAAGCAGCTGCTTCAGCAGCAGAGGAGACCTTGTGGAGGACAAAAATAGAATCTCCCACTTTCACCATCTTTCCTTCTTTGCACTAAGATTATCTGTGCAAACCAAGTCTTGCCCAAAGTAGAACTGTCATAACAAATCAATTAACCTTACACATAATTTGCATGAGGAACT
>AWWV01012655.1:0-27666 GCA_001974805.1 Corchorus capsularis
ACCATTGAAAATGGGCTAAAGACCTCTCCACAAAAAGATGGGCCTTTATTAAAAGGTCCATTCCTTAAGCTGGCTAGCCCTTTTTCTTTTGCTTTTAATTTGGAAGTCTTTTCTTTCTCTTCACAAGAATGGACGTCAATTCCAGGAGATCACTAGGATTTTTGCCTTTCTTTTTCGGTCTTCAATTTGGCCAACACTTGAAAGGCATAAAGAAAGTTAGAAAGAGTCGTAGAAGGAATATTTTTGTTGAAGATATTGTACTGGAAAGAAAGCAAAGTCCATCAATGATTTTACATAACTTTGGGCCCTTAGAATATAATCACTTTGCACTTTTGCAAACCCATCTTATACCTCTGAGGTGAAACCCATCCCGGAATAGATTCCGGCACCTATGAACTCTCTAAACCTCTTTGGCCACTAGGCCGGAAAAGTTTCTGACACTCCGGCTACAATCTTGACTGCTCAATAACCGATTTGGTCCCGAATCTGTTACATCAAAAGATGCGGTCAAGAGGAGGCGTTCCACTTCTATGCATCATGCATGTCAACTATCTATCATATAATATAATCCCCATTTTTCTTCTAATTCTTTTGCTTCTATGTCCATCCACATGTACAACAATGGAAAAAAATGTTCCTTATTCTAAACCTTTTTCTTTTTAAAGAGGAATGTAATCTTGCTGTCTTATCATTATTCAAGGGCAGCCAGCAACTAAAGAAAAAGTCGAACATGGAAACTTCAAGTACAAAAAAACATAATAGACCATCTCTCAGACCATAGTATTAGAATCCGACTTGCTGCTAACTGTTTGCCCAACAAGTGAAGAAAATGCCCATATCTCATAACTAGTTAAACACTAGGCTTTGTGGTTAACTGTCAAGATCACCGCATCAGAAATCCAATTAACAATTTCCCATGTCATGCTTACCTCCAAAGCAATATAAGATTGAAATTTCTAAATAGGGATGCTATGATAATAATGCCCACAGACAGATATGAACTTCATTGAGCAAGGTATAGAAATGCAAGACTTCCCACATGATGATATTGAGTGAAAATTGGTGTATACAGAGCACGCAAAAAGGTGAAGAAAGCCTGACGAACCAGATTTATGATTTAGGTAGTATATCCAACAGCTGGGAAATGATCTGCTCTTTCATAGAATCCCTGTTGCTTTGATCCAACGTGACAATGGTTGCCCCTGGATGATTCTTCAATCTTGCCACTGCACAAAATTCACACACCAAAGCCTCACAAGTTTAGATAGAAAAGCAAAACAGCTGCTGCAAGAAAATGTAGCAGACATTTGAAACACAATAAAGGGCTCTAATACGAATCCTGCAATAAAATCCTACTCTTCAGTAACATGAATGCAAATGAGAAATCTTACCTGCAGGTATATCTTTGCCAGATTTTGGAACTGGGACCGTAGCGAGGAGAGGAATATTGGATTGAAGAACATTTAAAACTGATGGAAAGAAAGATGAACTGAACAACTCCATTTTACCAACTTCATCAATGATGAAGAGATTAGTATCTTGTTTAATCTGATAATATAAAGATGCAGATAATTTAGTCCTCAACAAACAACTTGTTTTAACAAATGAAATTGACAATGTAGCAAAGCAAAACTTAAACAGTTAATTGCCAAGTTTTTAATAACCCACCTTCAATTCAGGCAATGCCATTGATTCAAATGAGGCTACATCCACCTTATATTTCCCAACAATAGGCCAACGATGAGCTTCGGGACTTCCATTGCAAAACATAGTTTGGTTGGAATTATTGAAAAGAGAAAAATGGGCAAAAATAAGCTAAAAGGAAAGTGAGAAACCTGGGAATAGTGGTGCAGGCGAGGCGAGCTCTGCGACCGTCCAAGGTGACGACTTCAAAACCAAGCCTCTCACCGCCTTGTCTGATCTCTTGAGTGTAGAAACCCTGAAGCTTGAGATTTGGGTTGGAGAGCTTGAGGGTTTCGTATACTCTCGTAATCAGAGTGGTTTTGCCCACTCCCTGCAAGTTTATCGACCCAATTTCAGATTTCTGAAGATTTCAAAAGGGGAATTCATTGTTATTGGAATACTTACCGGAGGTCCAGTAACGAGGAAGCATTTCCCGACACCTGCCATCGACTTTCTAGTTCCTCTCTCTCGACGGAACTCTCTGAGCGGCAGACCGGAAGGCGGAACTCAACATTCAAGTTCAAGTTCAACCCATTGCCATTGGGCTTTTGGCATATGGATGGACTTTGCTGCCAAATACCCACCATGGCCCAAAACTGCGTTGGGTTGATGATTTTTAAAATTTTTTTTTTTTGAAATTACTCTAATTCCCATTATCTATTTAAGAGTAGGCCTCCTAACCAGCCCAAAAAAGAGTAGGCCGAACTAAAATTGACCCTTTTTAAAATTTTTTTTTTCTGAGTCCTTCACTTGTGAACTTGTATATTGCACTCTTTATGGTCAAAAATCTGAGAGCCGGTAGCAATGCACAAAAATTCACTAATAGAGAGAATTCTTGCTCCATCTCCTTTAGTATTAGTTATTACCCGTTGTCAATTATTCTATTACTATTTTTTTTATATCTGAGACTGTTAAGGATCGAATCTTAGTCATTAAAACTAAGAGTCCAACACTACCACCAAAGTAGTACCATTTTAATTTTATCTTACAACTCTATAAATTATTAGCTATCCCCATTTTTGTTGTATTATTGATATTTTAATGAAAAAAAATAGAGTTGTCCATGTACCTTTTTCTTATAAATTATAATACTTCCCTCATGTGTGTTGTTGTTGTTAAGGTACACAAGTGATGATGCCTCCACATTAAAAGAGATGGCTTAGGAGACCTACAAGAATAAGAAATAATTAGAGGACCTCGGATTGTGTCTTGGGGGAGTCTCTCTAATGATTAAGTCAGTAGAAACTCGGAGAATGCTCAAGAGTCAAGATTGCAAAGAGAATAAGAAAGTAGAAGAATTATGAGACAATATATTTGTTTTTCCTAGTTTGGAGAGTTATATATACAGTGTGTGTTTTGGGCCAGTGGGCCTTTTAGATTGATTTTGGATGTCTTTTGGGGCCATTTAGACCTTATTAGACTTCTAGCGCCTTTCATATTCACATGTTTAAATTTGCCCTTCTTATCTTTGAAAATTAAAAAAGAAAGAAAAATACCTAACAAACAATCATAGAAATCTACAATAGGACTAATGTACAAATTGAGGCTAAACCTTTTCAAACTTACTCAATTTGAATCTAAGACTTTAAACAGGATCAAACTGTGTCTAAAGGTTAGCAAATTGCATCGAATTTAGCCTATCTTGGATGGAAGTTTGGAATTGTAGTAACGGCACATGCGTTATATTACCACAATCCCGTCCAAAATAACCCCAATTTGGTGCAATTTACTAATGTTTAGGTCCAATTTAATTCTGTTTAAAGGTTTAGACTTAAATTAAGTAAGTTTAGAAAGGTTTAGACCCAATTTGAACATTAGGCCATCTACAATATCCTAATGACAAAATACTTGTCCGAAATTATTCAAAAAAAAAAAATACTTGTCCTAAGTTGAAAGGGTGCAAGACCAATTAGTTAAGGAAAATACTTTTGACCAGGATTTTACCACCAGTTATCCCGTCTAATAATTAAGGTAACAAATTAATTCCAGATTTAGTCCCTAGTTATGAATGAAGAGGGATTTGCAGGAAAATCCCTTGATTTTAGGATATTATTAAATAGAATTTTAGAAATTATGCTAATTTTTTTCCAATGCCACGCTAGAGGGGACATTTTGCGAGTCAAATAAACGGGTTGTGTAGCATAAGTCATTAGTTAATTCCAATTCCGCCCTAAAACGTTTACTGCTTTAGAATGAGTAAAGAATTAGCAATGTCAAAATTAAAAGGAGAAAAAGTCAGGTCAAGATTTTTGAAATGGCATACCAAAACCAACTAACTTTCGTTATGATTATATTTGGGATGGCAATGCCTCACTAGTAATAAATTATGCTGATATTTCCACCACAAAGTTGTTACTTACAAGGCTTTAGAGCAACCAATTTGAGGGGACATGAATCATCTGCTATAGATTTACAGTAGCAAACTTGGAGCAAACTGACCGACCCTCCCCTCATAAATCCATATTCAATGAATGGCTTGTCATTAGTCCTGAAGTGAGTAAGTTCCGTCTTTCTCTCAATTTGATAACAGGGACCAAGGAGGATGCTGTTATTTATAGTATGTCTTCACACATTTCTTGGATTCCTTTGGAGATTTGAGGGACTAAAATCTTCATTCTAAACTACCAACCACAAATTTGAAGATTCAATACAACCCTGCTCCATGGCAAACATATGGCAAGGGTTAATTAAATTATATGGAAACACTTTATTATATTGTCTACATTACACGAGAATTATATTGGTTTTAGTGACGAATTTAAGGCTAGGATTCAGCAATAGTACAAAATACGGAAATTGGGTGATTAATCTTTGCCCACTTGCTCCATTAATGGCTGACTGTGAATTCATTTAATGGAAAGTTACCATCAACCGAAGCTGCCCCAGACCCAGTAACTATCGTCAACAGTTAATGTTTTTACTTTTGGAAGAACTTACTTGGTTGTTTTTGAATTGTGCCTGTTTAGACAAAGACATTCTGACTTGTAATAAATAAATTAACTACTAAAAACATCAAAATAAAAGTTGTTGATTAAGGGCTTTGAAGGATTCCAGTTCCAGAAGCAACTAGTAAATATATAGCTTGAATTTGCAAAAGAACATGCTTCTTTTCTTTCATTCCACGCCAAAAAAGAGCCTTATACCCTACATTTACATGACAAACCTCCCTCCAAGAACACAAAAACCTTTGGCTTCCGTCACTTGGAAACCTTTGTCGAACAGTTTCATTTCGACATGGCATGGCCCTAGAGGGCCACAGGGCAAGCAAAAATACCATCAAAATGATTTATAGTCAGCTGATTTTATCTGATCTGACTTCGATTTTTGCAAACCGAAAGAGATCCCAACCAAAATCCTTCGTGTCACGAGCAGAAGTCTCATGTGACATGAGTGTGTTTACATGTGGGGCATGTTTCTTTTGTTAAAGTTCTTGAGTTCTTGACGGCCTTCTTTCTCACCTACTTGTCACTCATTTTGTCCACACTTTTCCTCAACCCAAATGGGTACAAGTCAATTTAAATATGTATCCATACGGTTTCTTGTTTTTTTCCTTCGATCGGATTCCAAATCTCAAGCCTTAATTTAATGTACGATGGCAATTAATAACGAAATTTCCTTTGTCCTTAATGTGTTTGTTTTTTTCTTAAATAGATTTATTTATTAATGTTGATGATAAGAGTTAAAAACCCACCGAACACACAAAAAACCCATTTCTTAAAATGCACACCTTTGATTCCTGATTGAGAGGAAGAATCCATAATCACTAATCAGCCATTTATATGGAATCATGGGTACTAAGCTAAATTTGTGGAGAAAAAAGAGGATTAAAAATGGTACAGGCTCCGGCTGACATGGAAATTCTTATTCTTACAAGAGCTAAAAAGTTGTTCAAATGCCATGTCATCACTTTCAGACAAGACCTTAACCCTTCCCCAGTTCCCCCCTACTTTCCCCTTGAAAAGAAGCTCTTGCCTTGTTTGTGTCAAGACAAAGAAGAGAAGAGAAACCTTAGAAAGAGAAAGCTCTCGGCTTTGCAAATAACAGCACCCATCAAATGGCTAACCTGAAAGCCGGGACCAGGCCGCCATGGGTTGGCCTTGGGTCTGCAGTTTGGGTGCAGATAGCATCTGGGAATGCATACACCTTCCCTCTGTATTCTCATTCCTTGAAATCTGTTCTGGGTTTTACCCAAAGTCAGCTGACCATGCTTGGTGTTGCTAATGATATTGGTGAAAACGTTGGTCTCCTTCCTGGTATTGCTTGTAACAGATTCCCACCATGGATTGTTCTGTTGATTGGTGGTTTAGCTTGTTTCGTTGGTTATGGTGTTCTCTGGCTTGCTGTTAGCCGTACTGTCCTGTATATGCCTTATTGGTTGGTGAGTTCTTTACTGAGGTTCTTTATGATTGCTTCTGTGGTTTTTATTTGGGCTGTTTCAATTAAAGATTCTTTCTTTTTGAGTGATTAGATTGGTTTTGTTCATGGTTAAATCCTTGATTTTAATGGCATAGATGTAATAACTAAGGTCTTAGATCAGATTATATGAGATTTTTATTGAATAGCATTTTACACATTTATGTTGTATGCGAATTAAAACTAATATCTGAATTCTGAAGTTGATTGTCCTTTTTTCCCCTTTCTTTTTTTGTTGATTCAAATTATGTCCTTTTTTTAGCAAAGATATGATACTCCTCTAAATTTGTCTTATCATCATCATCAGATTTGCTATTAACCTGTAAGTTTTAGTTATACTTTGCTGAAATGATACAAATTGGTATAGTTGTTTTGATCATGCTTTACTTATTGCTTTGAAATTATGAAATTTCGTCTTTTCTTCCTATTCATTGTGCTTATAGTGATTCCATGATGAAAGTTACCTATCTTTCTTGATCTTTAAACTACTTGGAAATTTCGCTGAAGCTTGTTGAAATTTGAAAATGATGATGTGATACATACAGGCTGTGGAAGTGGAAATGGACAATAAATGAAGTTAGAAAGTACTTTTCCAACAATTTTGCTGCACTAAAAAGAGCATAAAGCAAGTCATGACAATAATGTTAGGTCTAAGGAAATATATGGCTGATCAGTAATTGCAATACTTTAGTTAGAGATGTATATTCACGCCTTTTAGTTATCTTACATGTACAAAAACCTTGAATGGATGTGCTTGCTCTATAAGGTTTAGTGGAAAGTGCACATTGACTGATGTGTACTTAAAAGGCATAGGGGAAGGATTGATGAAAAGTGGTAGGAGAAAAGGAGGTTACCAATAGTTGAGTGAAATATTTCTACTCTTACATGAAGTTATAGAGTAGTTTTTTTTTGGCCAGAAAGTTATAGAGTAGTTGAGTGACTAATTATTCTAACAATTTAAATTGATGGGCTAGAAAAGGAATGTAATAGACAATTTGAATTTTCTGTGTCATTGTTATTCATACTTGCATATACTGGAGCATTTTTGATAGTCGGAATCATTTTGCCATGCTAACTAGTGACTTTTTCTTCTATGCTTCAAATGAACTTGAGTGTAACCACCCAGACATTTTAATGCACACATAAAATTTTGACCTGTTTCTAAGGCTTGTAAGATCAACCTTCTCAAGGGACTAGCTGCCCGTATTTAGGTTCTCTGTTGATAACTTCAAGGGAAGTGATAATTCTTATGAATCTTTTCTTTTCTATTCATCCCTTTAATCCTTGTGCTGATTGTCTTGTGATTCTTTAGTTCAATATAGAATGTGGACTACAACGGCTGAGTTTCTTGACCTTCTAGTCATAGACTATTGTTGGCTATATTTCTCTCCTAACACTGGATAGGGCCTAGTGGAGCTCAAAAAAAGATTTGAACACAAACAAATGCATACAATTGAAAACATAAAACAAAATGCAGTTTTTAGTTACATATCTCCTTAATATATGTACTATTCGAGATATGTTTGGCTTATGTGATGCTGTGCTGACTGGAATGTGGTAAATTCTACTCAAGGCATTTTGAATGGAACTCATATTTGATAGTTCTTAAGTAAACTACTCAGTCTGCCTGAGTAGTTTATTCATAGATTGTTTACACTTACACAAGAAACTAAATATATATTGGTTTAATTAGGATACTGGAAACTCGTTCTTCTAGCTGATTACTGTTCCAATTTTCTGAGTTTTGCAGTTATGGCTTGCATTATGTGTAGCTACTAACAGTAGTGCTTGGTTGAGCACTGCAGTGCTTGTCACTAATATGAGAAATTTCCCTGTCAGTCGAGGCACAGTTGCTGGTATTCTCAAGGGTTACGGTGGGCTTAGTGCTGCAGTGTTTACAGAAATCTACAGCACTGTACTTCGGAAATCATCTTCTAGCCTTTTGATGTTTCTTTCATTTGGTGTTCCTATTCTATGCTTCATCACGATGTACTTTGTTAGGGCTTGTACTCCTGCTTCTGGTGAAGACACTGCAGAGCATGGCCATTTTCTTTTTATCCAAGTAGCTAGTGGAGTCCTTGGTGTGTATGTTTTAACAACCACAGTATTAGATAATATGTTTCATTTTAGTGCTGAGGTATCCTACGTGATTCTTGCTGTAATGGTTGTCCTTCTCATGGCTCCCCTTGCAATTCCTGTAAAGATGACTATATATCCCACGAGGATCAACAAACCAGGGATACCTAACCCACCGGTTGCATCTTCTGATGAAATGCTTCAAGGAGAAGGCAATGCAGACAAAACAGAACCGCTGTTGACGCCATCTGAATCATCATCGTATCTAGGAAGCTTTCGTGAGGGCGATGATGAAACAGAGGTCGCCATGCTTCTTGCTGTGGGCGAGGGGGCAGTTAAGAAGAAGAGGAGGCCTAAAAGAGGGGAGGATTTTCTATTTAGTGAAGCTGTAATCAAAGCTGATTTCTGGCTTCTTTTCTTGGTTTACTTTGTTGGTGTTGGTTCTGGTGTGACTGTTCTCAACAATCTAGCCCAGATAGGGATTGCACAAGGTGTACAGAACACAACAATATTGTTGTCTCTTTTCAGTTTCTGCAACTTTCTTGGCCGTCTTGGTGGGGGTACAGTCTCAGAACATTTTGTCCGGTAAGTATTTTCTTTCTTTTTGTGGCAGAAGGTAAGTAATGTCCAAGGAAAGAGAAAATATGTGATGCATGATCATTTAATTGATGCACCATATTCGATTTCGGTTTGAGCTTTGACTTATTCAGACCAGTTAGTTGGCTTCTAGGCAATGAACACTCTGTGCATGAAGTAAATTAAAAATTGCAGAAGTTAACTTCAAGACAGTCAAATACATGGTGAAACAAATCATCTTTTTTCCAGACTGTCATCTAATTATGTGTTGGTACAACCACTGCATTGTGAGTGAGCACTTCATTTGTCACTTCACACAGCTAATTTGAACATAGTGAGTATATAGTAAACATATTTAACATTTTCCTTAAAGAGATTTACTTTGAAAATTTATCTCGATATGATTGAATTGCATCTTAAGGCAGACTTTGCATTACTCACGCTAATGCCAAATGTCATTTGTACATAGACATGCTTGTAACCTTGATCAACCATTAGTAAAATGATTGTTCGTTGATAGTATTAAGGCCCTAAAGCAGCTTATATTCTAGGTATTCAAACTTTGTTACCTAGATTCACCACATGATAAGAATTTCTATTATTTGCAGGTCAAGAACAATTCCTCGTACCATTTGGATGACATGCACCCAAATTATAATGCTTGTTACATACCTTCTTTTTGCATCAGCTATTAGTGGTACCTTGTATGCTGCAACTGCTTTACTTGGAATATGCTACGGTGTTCAATTCTCCATCATGATCCCCACTGTCTCTGAGCTTTTCGGTTTAAAGCATTTTGGTATATTTTACAATTTCATGTCATTAGGGAATCCTCTAGGAGCATTCCTCTTCTCTGGGCTCTTAGCAGGTTATTTATATGATTCTGAAGCTGCGAAGCAAGGGGCCGGTTCAAGTGTTTGTGTCGGTCCAAACTGCTTTAGGCTCACTTTCCTGGTTCTTGCTGGTCTCTCTGCTATGGGTTCGGTATTAAGCATTATCCTAACTAAGAGGATATGGCCTGTTTACCAGATGCTTTATGCTGGCGGCTCTTTTAGGCTGCCCCAAACTTCAAATCACTGAGATAGATGGTTGGGACGGACCGCGGAAGTTTTAAATCATTTCAGAAGCCTTATGTTTGGGACCACGTCTTTAGACTAGGTAATTCTACTCTATATAAAGCTTGTAGTTCATGAACTCTAATCAATGCAGTTCATGTTGGATGCCTGTCTATTTTTGCTCAAACACTCATCCAAGCTCTAATTTTGCATACAATTATTGTCATAGTATTAATATCCATCTAAATCTACATTGATTAAGTAGTTGATACCTTGATAGATGAGTGCATTGTATTGTTAATGGATGACATGATTATGAAGCTGCTAAAGCTAGCTAAATAACAAAGCAGACATTAAATATTTTTAAATGCAATGTAACAGCAGTTTCCTTTATCCTTTCTCTTTTTCTTTCTTTTTTTCTTGTTGCCTTTTTAGAGTTCAGTGTTTAATAATTGAAATATCTTCATTTTGTTCAAATCCTTGCTAAACAAGCAAGGTCTTCCGCTTAGATTCTGTTATTGCCTTTTCATTTTGGTATGTTTTTCCAGCAAGGTTGCGGTCCCTCTGTTTAAATGAACAGACAGAAAGTTATATTCCTTCTGAAATGTAGACAGGAACTTAAAAAAAGTAGATGCCGTGGCTTACAATTTTCAGTTAACTTGAATTGAATAAGAGAAGTTGGTATGTTAATTCATTGCTACTTTTAAAGAACTCGGCCTTAAGCCTTGGCTACCACATTGCAGTGCATGATAAAAGTAGTTTTTATTGAGGCTATAACTCTGCTTCCTACTTTTGTAGCAGCCAGTTAATGCCCACACCTCAAAACATTACTCTCAACCTGCATAAATTTGCCAGAACATATCTTCCACAATGAAGGTGTGGAAATTAACTTTACTTTCTATACTTTAAGATGAAGCAGATTATAGCTGAGCAAAACAGATTACAGAATCAGTTCTGCAACTGTGACCCAAGCAACTATATAACTCAAAATTGGAACTAAATTAGATGATAAACAAAGGCAAGAAAATTTCTGGGCAATGAAGCTCGCAGCACACAATCTATATATATAATTTTGTTCATTACAAGGCATGAAGGGTTTGCCTATATGAAGGATTTTACAACTCAAGAAGATGATCCTAAGGAACCATAAATCTTAAAGCACATCATATTTATAGTACTATAATTCTGAGGAAACTAAGGTTACATGAACTCAAAAAAAGAATATAAATTATACCATGAGTGTTGATGATAGAATAAAAGACTGTCCAACAATACTTGAACATGCCTTATATCAGAACTCACTTGCATAAGAACCCAAATCTGATTAAAAAGAAAGACATGATTTGGTTGAACCAAATGGCAGCTTTCCAGACAAAACTATAAGAAAGACAAATGGTCATTTCAAGTAGGTTTCATGTCTTGAAACAAAGCTGCCCACAATGTTTGATCCCCATAGTCCCCATTCACCTTTTCCTTGTTGTAATCACCAGGAAGAACTTTAGGGCTTGGGGGTCTTGCATAATTATTAAGAGGTCCTGAAAATCTTGGACTCCTGTGTGTAAGCAACAACCTCTCTTGAGCCACTGAAACATCAATTGGACTGGATTGTATGGGACTCTTATAACTAAACACCAATTTCTCCTGCATTTTTCTGTCTAGTGGACCAGACAGTTTCAAGCTCCTAGGAGGAACAAGCAACTTATCATGTGCTCTGTAATCTAAGGGACCAGATTTTGCCACCTTCCTAGTTCTCAGCACCGGCAGCTCTACTTTTTCCTTCAGCTCCTTTTCACTTTTGCATTTCCTTGTCATTGTCAATGCTCCTCTCCACTGATCTCTATGTCGGACTGGCTCCGGCAGCGGCTTGATGGCGTTGCTCTCATGGTGAACCAACTTGTGAACATACTTGTTGAAGCACTTTTTGGTTTTGTTGAGTGCCAAAATTAGCTTGGAAAGGCCATTTGGGGATTCCCCAATAACTTCCTTCCTAGCAAGCTTGAGAATCTCAAGCCTATGCTTGGCAACTGAAATTCCCATGCTTTGAAGAAACTCATGGTTAAAGTAAGCTAAGTCTTCCTTTTGGAGCTCATTGCGAGAAAAGGCAAGGCCATATTCATAGATAAGTGAAGGCTCAAGGGCAGTTTTTGATAGCCAAGAATACCAATCCATAGTTGAAAGAAGGATATTGCTTTGGTTTTGATTTATGTCATAGGAAAATTGGAGTTTTGCTTTTAGTGTTATATAAGATGGTTGCATGTGACAAGTGTGGTCCAATATTTATATAAGAAAGGGGATAAGAAGGTGAAGAGTAACTGAGTAAATAAATGTGGTGGGTGCTTAGAAAGGGGATACCTAGCAACTATCTTTCTCTTTCTAATTGAAAATTTTTTGGATGGTAGTTGAAATTGAGAGAGACACAAAGCGAAATTGTGGAATATGAGTTTAGGAACTTACCCACCTTGTATTTTTAGTGTAAGCTTTCCCGTGGGCATTATCAGCAACTTTTGTCCTTATTTTTGGTTTGCACTATGGGTGCATGTGCTACTCCATCCCTCATAATAGACTACTAATTAATAAATCAGCAATATCTCATAGGAAAAAAATGGGAAAAAAACAGAAACCACCCACAAATTGTATTACCCATTTTGGTGTTTGAGGCTTCTGAAAGTTTGGATTTTAGTAGTGATATTTTCATGTTCTTCTGTTTTTACCTTTCTTCTTACCTCATTAATGTTTTGATAAAATCATGAAGCATACTTTTTGTGAGTCAAGTCTCAACATCTAGGAATGTATTGAAAAACCTTGTCAAAATTAAGAGTGCCCCTTTTGCACTTTGGCGTTGAGATCATGGCATTGGCGGAAAGGGACTAATGTGGGTGTGGGTAGACTTTTCCCACATTTTTTCCCCATAGACATGACAGGGTGTGGCTGGCTGCTTGAAATTTGGGCCATAACTATGTAGCAACTAGCAACCGCTCTTCTGTTAGAAATTAGTTTTTTCTTTAGCTACCTAATTAGCCTGATTTGCATAATTGGCATTGCTTTCAAACATCCGGAGCTTCATAATACCTTAGGTCGAGTTGGAATTCCTCCTATGGCTGAAATGGTTAGAGGTTGATGAAATTTACGGGAGGTCTCGGGTTCGTGACTTCTCATCCTTTAGGAAGACTCATTTCCCTACCGATCCTAGATACAAAAAAAATGTTTAGGTCAAGTGGGTTTTAAATACTTAAAAATCTTGTAATAAATTTAATGTTAAAAGATTAACCCCATTCCTAGCTCAAAACATGTTAAAAATCTCTGGGGAAAAACAGAGATTATATTTATATTAAGATTGATTCTGCTGATCATCTGAAACCTAACGTCTTGAAACTTGAAAGTTCTGGGGTTTGCAGTGGTATCAATTTCCATAATGATCACCTTCAAGTTAGAGGGTGAAAATGAAGTGGTAATTAAATACAATTAGTTTATGGCTTAAAAGCTACAAGCACCAATAAAAAATAGTGGCATTGTTAGATATTTAATTGCCACTATAACCTACTGAAAATGCTGTTCAAATTATCATATAAAAGTCATATATATTTGTGAGAAAGCAATATATATTGTAATTAATTGGGCAGGTATATATGAATTTCGGTGAAAAAGGCTAAAAAGTCAGAGAGGGAGGTTTGAAAATGGAGGCTAAATGCATATGTGAAACCCCACTTGCCATTTGCATATCAATTCATCAAATCAAAGCCTGGATATTTCGGTTGAAGTCATCACTTTTAACAAGCAATAAGTTGACCAGTGTTACTATCATAAATTCATAATAATCAGGCAGGTAAGAAAGCACTATTCATCAGGATCACAAATCAAGGAACTTAAAAATAATCTGGTGGAGGGTTGGTAAAGCATATCAGATTTTATGTCTCTCTTTTTCTTTTGTCTTCCATTTCTAATGTGCATTGGGACAGGGACGCCATGAATCATACTAAAATGCATGAAAAGTTATGTCTTTTGACTCTTGATTTTCTACAAATTTTGGTCTTCCTTAGGTGTTGCATTGCATTGGTTTCAGCAATGTTAGTGCTCTTCATTGGCCTGTCCTTTTGTGGAGAAAAAAAAGTTGAGTTTGTGCGGCCTGCGGAAAGGTAGAAGAAAAAGAAAGAAGAAAAGGAAATTCACCAAGATTTAAATATAGTCTTTTTTTAACATTAAAAAAAGGGATCTTTTAGTGGGCATCATTGAACCCCGCTTCCTCTTAAACCCCGGGAACTCCATGACGAGGGGTACACCTGTGGGAACTAGTGGGGCGTGTCAAGAGTGGATCTTAACACAAGGTAGAGACAAGTAAGAGTCTATGTAAGAAAAACATTACGTTTACTCAGACTCGAACCCATGACCACACTTATAGGAAATCTTACACTCAGATTCTTGCTATTAAGGAGTAGGAGTTTATTAATTAACTTTTAATTCAGGACAAATCATTAGATCCTTCAAAGATTTATAGACTCAGTTTGTAAGACTTGTCGGAGTTACATATCGGTTAATTGTTCAATTTTAGGCTTAATTTGGAGTAAAATCATTCAATTTAGTCGATTTGAGGTAAAATATTTCAAAATCGGTTCAATTTAGGACAATATGTCAAATAGGGGTAGAATCTTTTAGGAAAAAACGTTAAAAGGTTTTACTCCTATTTGACGAACCCGCAAAATGGTTTTACCTCTATTTGACATATTGCCCTAGATTGAATCGGTTTTAGAATGTTTTCTCTCCAATCAACCAAATTAAAATGTTCTATCTTAAATTAAGCCTAAATTGAAACATTTTGACCTTAATTGAGCAGTTAGCCTTACATATATCATTTACTAATAAGACTTTAAGCTTGCACGGACTCAATCTCGGGTGCCATTCACCCTAGATCTAAGCTTTAACCCCTATCGGCTATGTTTTCATTTTCTTCATTAACATCGATATCCAGATAATGATTATACATATAGGGTGTGTTTGGGATAAGATTGAATGTTATATAATTGGACGATGATTTGTGTATAAAAGTAGTATACGATGCAATTATATACTCTTATGTACAAATTATTTTTTCTTCTATCCCACTCCCAAACAATCGTAATCTATATATTGTTTTCTTTGCTAATTTTCTTTTGGAGTAAAATTTGAATTCATTTCATTAATTGGAAAAATCCGAGTTACAAATGTCAGGAGGTAAACTCTTGCACTCTAGCACCACACATGATCAACCTCTAATTGAGCTAATTTATGTGCTAAAGTATTAGCTTCTCTATGAATGTGTACTATAGAACAACGATTAAAAAGAAACATCAATTCCCGAATTTCAAAAATCAAACAAGCACCTTCCCAACCCATTGGAGGTTTTTTCCAAATCCCTAGGATTACAAGAAGACAATCACTTTCGAATATGCAATCCATAATATTATGTTCCAATGCCAGTTCGAATCCGAACAGTATGGCATGTACCTTAGCATACAACGAACTTAGTAATAAAACTCAAACACCGATCAGCACTCACCACTATCGATCCTTCATTATCACGAATTACTGCCCCTAACCCCGCTTCCATACTATGGAAGAAAATGAAGCATCAATATTCACCTTAAACGATCCTACAGGCTGCAAGGTGGGTTCCATCTTTCTCGTTAATTACTTAAAAACATCTGGGTAGTAAAATACAAATAAAGAAAAAAGAATCCTTTGCAATATGGTAATTTAAAAACATTTGTTGTGCAATTGCAGGAGCCAAGCAATGCAAAATGTCATAAAAAAATATTGTAAAGTCTTATGAATTATTATTGTCAATGTGGATATATATTATATAGACGCAATCTTGGAAATGATGTTGCTACAAAAGGCAGTGTACCCCCATGCTTTTAAGGGAGCTCTCTACCTAACATGATTTAGGGAAACTGCTACATATATATCCGACCTATAATTGCTTTTTGAAGAAATATACTTTTTTTTTGTGAGAAAGGCGCAAGATAATATTAAAGGAGGAATAAGTCATGGGAAAGAGATTCCCATACAATCTGATAATATAGTATGAGTCACAAAAGAAGGAACATCCACAAACACAATAAAAAGATCATTGTTTGAAACATCATAGTCCTAGCATAATTAGCTATTCGATTCGCAGCTTGATTGGCCTCCTTGAACGAGTGCAGCAGCATGAAGTTGGAAAAATTTGGTTTCAGAGACCTGCAATCATCAATAAGATTACCCAGGGGATGTGAATTAGTGTCAGCATTTGAAAGAAGTGAAATAAGGCAAGAAGCATCAAGATTCACTTCCAAATTCTGAATGCCTAAGTCAGCTGCAAGTTTCAGTCCATCTCTAAGCCCCCAAACCTGTAAACTATTAGCCATAGGGATCTTCCTAGCATATCCAACAACCCACCCTCCAAGTTCATTTCTCAAAATTCCCCCAGCACCAGCCATTCCTGGTGATCCCACACAGGATCCATCCGAGTTCAATTTTGTCCATCCCACTGATGGAGGGGACCAAGCAATGTTCACCACTGACCTTGCAGACAGAATAGATTTTTAGCCAACTAGATGGTGATATTCTTGAGCTTGCAGAGAGGCAAGGTCAAAAATTTGAGCAGGGTTAAGTGATTTCCCTTGAAACAATCTTTGGTTCCTGGCTTTCTAGGTGTGCCAGCAACAATAAGAGAAGATGGTGGGCCAGGGCACACCATTAACAGAAACAGTGGAAGAGAGATTGAAGTTCAACCACTCGAGAGGATCATTTAAAGAAAGAGAAGAAGAAGGACATGGAGGAAGACAATCCCAAACACCAA
Source organism: Corchorus capsularis (assembly GCA_001974805.1). Classification (NCBI taxonomy): domain Eukaryota; kingdom Viridiplantae; phylum Streptophyta; class Magnoliopsida; order Malvales; family Malvaceae; genus Corchorus; species Corchorus capsularis. The sequence goes on from AWWV01012655.1 coordinate 16,618, forward strand.
CAGCTAAAGGGCAATCTCTCATAATATGAAGAGCTGATTCCTCACAATTAGGGCAAATATCACAACAAACCTCATTAGAAATACCTCGATGGTAAAGCAAAGATTTGGAGGCAAGGCTGTTATGTGCAAAAATCCAAAGAAAGTACTTGACTCTAGGATGAAAATATACTATGCAACTTATTTATGGCTTCAATTGTTACTATCTAATTCCTTCCATCTCTTGGTCTATTGCAGGAGGCATGTAAAGACTGGATTTTCGAAGCCTCCTCCCCCTCCTTTTCCTTTGAGAAAAGGAGAAGATTTAGCTTGAATCTCTACTTTTGTCCATTTAAACATTTGAGAACCAATGCTCAATAGTTACATATTTTTTCTTTGATGTATTCAAAGTTACGAAATTTACCAAGTCCATCCTCTGTTCTAAGTTATAATCTTTGACATGAAGGATGATAACTTAACATTAATGATTTGCCAATTACTTCAACTAATTGAAGTTATGACATATATCAATTTGTTTGCAATGTAGCCTCTTATACCAAAAATTTGAGATGTATACAATTTAAACATAACCCTAAAACTGCAAAGTTGACAATTTTTGCAAATTGGTACATTATTGGGTTCAAAATTATGAACATGTGCTCATTAATTCATAATTAAATTAGGGCTTCCCTACCTCATAAACTATCCAAAGGGAAATCCCGAATCAGGGTAGCATTCAACAAGTGAAGTGTTGAAGAACGATGCTGTATGTCAAAAAACACCATTAAATAGGGGCTTCCTTACCACATGGGGCAGGGATTGTGAATTGAAGGTGTTTAGGGAAGTACTCTACTCAATCACGGAATCTATTATATTTGTTCTCACTTCGTTCACATGGATGTCAAAATCTTTGAACATGTCTCTGATTTGATATGTTGGGAGATTTGTACTTCTCTGCTTTCGGTTGAAAGCGCCTCTCAAATCTTTGTTGTTTTCCTTGTTCACAAGACAATACTATTCCGGTATTCCCTTTTCTTTGTTTGAGTTGCATGTGGGATGAAATTAGCCTTTTTTTTTTGCTCCTGTAGATGAAGTAATATGGAAAAAGAAATTATCAACTACTTGAGTCATGCTCATGTCGATTGGCACTTGGCAGCAAAAAAAAAAAAAAAAAAATTCCCCCGTTTAAACCATCCCTCTACTTCCCTCCTCCCTAACGTGTCAAAACCACATGAATTGTATGGTTAAATGGGATTCTAAACCTACCAAAATTGGAGACTATCTAAGTATTTATCTATACTAATTATAATGTGAAGTCCTGAGTTTGTGTCACGAGTTGACTCGGATACAAACTTAGTTTTTAAAAAAATTAAAAACTATCCATTTGAAAATAAACCACTAAGGATATATATAATAATTAATTTTTATTTATATCATTAAAAAAAACTACCAATTTAAATGTGCCAAAAAAGAAAACTACTATAAACTACCTTTTTATTTCTACACTCACAAAATGAGTGCCATAGATCTAGTGTGAATAATTGGAGAGATGCCACGTTAGGAGCAGGGGCAGACCGTAGGCATGTCTTGGGGGCCAACCAACCAAAATTGCATAATTTCCTTTAGATACACTAAGATTTTTTATATATATTTACATTGAAATTCTTGATTTTATTCAAATTGACCCCTTCAAAATGATTTTATTCAAATTAGCCCCAATGTTCTTTGTCAATATCTGCACCTGGTTACGAGGGAACCAAAGGGTGGAAAAATTAGCAGGGCATGTAGCACCGCTAAAAGTATTCGAATCATGTTCAGTTTGAAAATGACCGTTTTTCGTATTCGAAGTTAGGTCTAGCCATAGTATGAATCGTTCATACATCTATACTAATTATAATGTGAAGTCCTGAGTTTGTCTCACGAGTTGACTCGGAGGCAAACTCAGTTACTCACATATAAAATATTTAAAATTTAATAGACTTAACTAAAAGAAAAAAATTGTTATAAAATTGGTTAATAATTAAACTACTCCTCAATATTATCCACTAATTACCCTAAATTATCCATTAACACATGTTATTTGCGGTTTTTCTTTACAAACATCTGCATAGTATCTTTCTTCCTCTTCCCCTCCTTATTATTGCTTTTTTTCTTTACAAACTTCTACAAACTCTTTCTTCCTCTTTTTCTTCTCTCACTATTCTATCAAGAACACCATAGCTTACTTTTTTAATCTCCAACAACATATGTAAGTTTGGGTGATAGATTTGAAGTTGGAGGAGCCATATTTATCGGAGACCTCCAAGAAAATATAATTATTTCTTAAATTTTACATATAAATTTTGTATAGTAATTTTTTTGAAAGGAAAATGAAATTTTAATTAGAATTAAATTGTATAGTAATTATATATTTGTTTATTTTCAGTTTTCATCACCGAGATTTATTTCTATATTTTTCCTGCTGATGTATTTGAGTTATGAATCACATTTCCAAGGTTTATATTCCCTTACTTCGCCTCTTAATTTTGTTATTTTTCCATCATGAAATTCATGTATAGATTCCCTTGCTTCCTTCCTCTTCCTCTTCCCATTGTTTAGCCAAGAACACAATACATTTTGGAAGAGAGATTTGAAGAAAAAGTAAGCATTTTGTGGAGGACTTGAAGCCGTGAGAGGATCAGAAAAGACATAAATCTGATTAAATAAACTAGACAGCAGCAGCAAAATTTAAGCTCTTCAATATTAATGGAGGTTTCATGTAAGTAGTAGGGTAGTTGCTTGGTTGGAGGTTTCATGTATGTATCAATGGAAATTTTACTAACTGGGATTAAATTGTGGAATTTTCTTAGTCAGTTCTCATTAATCTCGAGATCTTAAACAACTATTTTGATTGTTTAAACAAGTTACAAAAAGACAAGTTATAGCTACTAAGGAAAACTTATTGTTTGAGTGTGGTGTTTTTCTCTTAATTTTCTATTTTGTTGATGTATAAGGAACTATGTATGTATATTTGATTTGATGTTTTCTGAAATTTGATTCATCCAAAAGTTACCACTAAATAAACTCAGTTACCATTTTACAATTCACATTTTTTATCACCCCATCTATTAGGGGAAAACAGAAGAAAATGAAGGAGAAAAAGAATAATATTCACAATTCACATTTTGTATCTAACATTCTCTTTTATAATTTTTCATTTTATTAATAATCAAGTTCTTAATTGAATTTTTTTGAGGAAAGTTCTTAATTGATTAATTTGTTGGATTTGCATACGCATGTGCGTGTGCCCGATTACTAGTATATATAGTATTGGCTCTTGAGCCCAGAATTTTGATTGCTTTTCTTCATGGGTTAACAAGTAACAAAAAAAAAAAAAAGCAAGTAACAACACCAAAATTTTGTTGCAATTATGTTGAATTGTTGATATTGGAATGCACATAGTGGGCCTTCGGAGACGGAAAGTCACTACGACTTGGGCCTTTGGTTCAATCCAAAAGCCATAACTCGATGGCTTTTTTTTTTCTTCTTCCATTCATTTATGGGCCTTAATATATAGTAGCTCATGCTTTTTATTTATTTATTTATTTTTTAAATTCCTGAATCTCAAATAAGGATTTGACTCTTGAAAAGACCATTTCTTCTAAATTTCTTGAATTCGAGAGATTTTACTCTTGATGGAGGGGGTAAATTGTCCTGAATTTGACAAGTATATGAGGCAATTTATCTTGAATTTAGTTTAGGAGACAAATTGTCTTTAGCCATCCATAATGCAGTAGATATAGATTATCCTTAGCCCTATAATTCAATAGAAAAAAACTAATAATAAGTCGTTTGTTTAACCAGGTAGTAAAAATTGCTGTTTAGTAACTTTAAACTTTTCAGTCTTTTATTTTTTGTAACACTAGATTTTTGAAATGTTTTTTTATTTAATTATCACTAGAAGGTTTGTAGGGTTAACTAAATTATGCTTAAGTGACATTATGTATATTGTTGATGTCAAAATGTGTTGTGGCCCAACTTCGAAAATGAGAGAGCTCCGAGTGGCTTATAAAAGAAGAAAACGTTATAGACTTATATAGGAGGGAACCCTCTCCGATAGTGAAGTAAATAGATTTCTCAGTATGTGTAGTGAGAGTTGGAGAATTAATGAGTATATGAGTGAGTTTCCAAGGTCTATAGTCATAACTTAACTATATATATATATATATGTTTTTTGAACAAAAAAAACTATATATATATATAGACACACACACACACACACACACACACAACAACTTACATGAGCCTTGGGTCTTAGTAGGCTAGGCTTAGATGGCTTTTGGGTCTTTAAACTTAATTCAAGGGTTCTCAACATGATACCTAGGTTCTCTCTCAAGAATGGTTTCTCTGACTTCTCTCTACCGCCTCAACCCTTCACTTCCTCCTCCACCGCCTCATCCTCCTCCTCATCCTCCGCCTCTTCTTTTCTTATCCTCCATCTCTCTTTCAATCACTTTTTCCTTTCAGATCTATATTCAAAGTACAACCTTAGTTCCATCCATCAAACAAGTTTTGATGTCAAAGTTCAAATTGTTTCGAATTAAACGAAGAGTTACCAGCTCTCTCATAAGCATCTTATCCGGTTCTCTCCTAAAGCTCTGACCCATCAGTATCATCCCTCTATGAAGGAAACTGTTTTCAAAGAGGAAGCCTCTTATTTGGTTTTTAATCCAAGTTTTTTTTGCAGATGAAAAGGAAGAAGCAAAGTCAATAAGTTTTTCAAAACTTTTCACTGCCCTTTTGAAGGTTAGCGCTTTCAAAGACGAATCCCATGAAATCTCCCATGTTTTAAAATTGAGAATCATCCCAAAGGGAGGCTGTTGGTATTTGTTCAATCGCTGTTCCAATGTTTTCTTTCAGAAGCATCAATCTTCTTTGAAGGTGAACACTTTCAAAGAGGAATCCCTTGAATTCTCCCCTGTTTTAAACTTGAAAATCATCACAAAGGGAGGCCCTTGGTATTTGTTAAATCGTTATTTCAGTGTTTTCTTCCATCAGTATAAATCTTCTTTGAAGGTGAAGGCTTTCAAAGAGGAATCCCTTGAAATCTTCCCTGTTTTAAACTTGAGAATCATCTTAAAGGAAGGCCCATGGTATTTTTTCAATCCCAAAAATGTTTCCTTACCATCCGATTTCTATTTGGTTTATTTTCTACTTGAAACTCACTTAATCCAAATAGTTATCGTGTACTTCTATGCTTTAATCCTGACTAAATTTGGAAGCAAGGCATTCAGACAGAAAATTTCATTATTAAAAGTTGGCCAGAGAAGCAGAAAGGATCTTCATAATCCGTTCATTCAGAGTAAGAATGTTCTGGTCATCACTTTCATCTCCTGTGATGATTCTACTTCTGCTTCCACAAAGCATGTTGAAACTCCAGTCACTTTTTCCATCTTCGGTTAGTTTTCTTTGGAGTCCCCAAACTGGTTACTTTTTTACGAAACGACAAAGTCCACCACTGCTTATTCACCTGCTCCAAACCACGTGTCATCTGATTATATGCCAAACTTTGTTGTTCATACACGTGGAATATTTACTCAGCACTTTGTTATTCGCCCATCCGGAATATATACTAAGCACGGGCCTGAGATCTCCTTCAAAATCTATATTTGGATTTGGGCCCATATTAGTAGTTTGGTTCAGATTTCATAGGTCTAGAATTGTAGTGAGTATTATAGTTTTAGTATTGTAGTAGTTTTAGTTTATGTTTACTTGTATACTTGTTATTTGTTATCTTTGTTTAATCACTGTTGTAACTCTTTTATATAATATAAATCCTTTCGTCTGATTGTAAAAAAAAAGAAGTTCTCAACATATCTATACTATATATAAAAGTACGAATAAGGGGAAACTTTATGTTTTCCGCTTGTACCCTTATTTTTAAAACATATTTCCAATTGTACCATTTTTTTAAAACATATTTCTAAATTACCATTACTAAATAATATTTAAATTATTCTATTATTTTTTAATCATAAATTATTCCATTCTTAATTATTAAATTATATAATACGTATATTAAATTATAAGAAAGTCAATGTGACTTTTTATTTCCAACGTCCTATTTAATTTTGCCTTCTGTCTTTGTTTCCAATCGTTGTATTTAATTTTGCTTTTTGTTTTTGTCTCAAACATCCTATTTGGGCTTAGATAATCTGAAGCAAATGTGCAATGAGCCTTTGCTTTGGATGGTCCAATTTCTCATTCCTATGGGGCCTTCTTTTGGTCCGTTTTGGTGGACAACTAGTTTGAATATTCAGATCTTTTATCTTATTAGGCCATGACTTTATAACTATCTATATCTATACTATATATAAAAGTACGAATAAGGGGGAACTTTACATTTTCCTATTGTACCATTTTTTTCCAATATATTTCTAAATTGCCATTATTAAATAATAATTTAATTATTTTACTATTAAAATAATATAAATTTATATTATCCTCATTAATTAGAATCCAATGTGGCCAATAGGGATGCCCCACATCATTTTTAGCATCTGAATTTTCGTCCAAAACATTCTCCAAGTCGGTTTAGGAGAAGATCAATTCTGTCCAAAAATTACAAGGGCAAAATCGTCCATCGAAACGGCAGAATTAGGTTTCGAGATAATAGTTGTAGTTCTCGGAATCCTCTTTCCAACGGTACCTTATTTGCATTTTTCTGAGCTCTGGATCAAAAGTTATTAATTTTCTTCCAAAAATGCTCTTGTGAAGTTCTCCTTTCAATAGGATTTAACAATGTTGCATCATGGCTGAATCATTATTGCATCATAATTACTGATTGGACTTGGATTCCTTCTGTGGGCTTCCATATTAACGAATTGGGTCTAAGAATATCATATTTAGACTTCAAATCATCTGGTTTGGCAATTTGGACTTCATAGACTCAAACGAGCCTTCCTTTCTTTTTGGCCAAAAAAAAAAAAGACTCAAACGAGCCTAATGGGTAGGGGAGAGCATTAAGCGGTCCAAACCGTTTAAACCGACCGAAACCGACCATTAATAGTGTCCGAAAATCTTCGGTCGGTTTAAACAGTTTGAACCGCCGAAACTATTTGTTAGGCGGTCGGTTGGCGGTTTTAGCTTTTTTGTTTAAAAACCGACCGCTAAACCGACCGCCAATCATATATATATATAAACATTAATAATTTTAGTTTTAATTTATAATTTATATATAAGTTTTTAATTTTAATGTTTTATAATAATTTATATATTTATATTCAACATTTAGCTATAATAAAATTAATTAAAAACAAAATTCATAAAAATTTTTTTAGTTTGTAAAATTTAAAAAACAAATATAAATCAAAACCGCCAAAACCGACCGAAACCGACCAAAACCGATTAGTCGATTTCTTATGTGTCGGTCGGTTTTCGGTTTCATATATCTCAAAATTAAAACCGACTAAAAAACCGAAAACCGATCGAACCGACCGATGCTCTCCCCTACTAATGGGCCGAAATGAGACAAAATCAATAGTTTCTCCAAAGCTATCTACACTATATTTAAAAGTACGAATAATGGAAAACTTTATGTTTTCCGATTGTACAAATTTTCCAAATATATTTCTAAATTTCTATTATTAAAATTTAGTATAATTTTATTATTTAAAAATTAATTAAAAATTTCAATTTAGACCGAATTATAAGTTTTTCAAATTGATTTTAATTAGTTGATGAACATGCAAATTTTCTTTACTATTATTTTTGAATTTAATATTTTATTGTTAATTTCAATATTTAAATGTCAATAAAAAGATTAAACTAACTCTAACACATACAATACTATTGTTAGTGAAGTTTCATCTCTTCGTTATATAATGTCTTGCCACATTCACTTTATTCAATTGGAAATTGTTGAGTTAGAAGAGTAGGTGATATTATGATTTTGATTTTCTTGTCTCTATGTGGTTATCAAAATTTCATAAGATGATTATTACAATTTCATGAGGAGGTTATCAAAATTTCATAGTGTGGTTACCAAAATTTTATATGGAATATCAAAATTTCATAGTGTGGTTTACCAAAATTTCATAGGATCATGTTATTAAAATTTCTTAGGTTGGTTATTGAAATTTCATAGGGTGGTTAATTATCACAATTTTATAGAAAGATTATCAAAGAGATTATCAAAATGTCATAGTGAGGTTTATAAGAATTTCATAGTGTGGTTAACAAAATTTCATTAGGAGGTTACTAATATTTGATGGGGAGGTTATCAAAATTTTATAGTGTGATTATCAAAATTTCATATGAAGTTTATAAAAGTCTCAATTTCATAAGGAGTACCAAAATTTGCTAGAAGGTTATCAAATCTCAGAGTGATTATCGAAATTTCATAGAGATCATATTATCAAAATTTATAGGAAGATTATCAAAATTTCAGTATCAAAATTTCAAAACAAGGTTATCAAAATTACATAATGTGTGATTATCAGAATTTCATAGAGGGGTCAACAAAATTTTATAAAGAGGTTATCAAAATTTCATAAAGAGGTTATCAAATTTTCAAAATGTGATTACAAAAATTTCATAGTGGTATTTATGGGGAGGTTATCAAAATTTCATAGTATGGTTACCAAATTAGGAAGGTTATTAAACTTTTACTATGGAATAATCAAAATTTCAGGGAGGATATCAAAATTCCATATGAAGGTTATCAAAATTTCATAGTTTAGTTTTCAAAATTTCATAAGAGGGTTATCAAAATTTCATAGTATGTAGATCAAGATTTGGTAGGGACATTAACAAAATTTCATAATGAGGTTATCAAAAAATCATAGGGAGGTTATCAAAATTTGTAGTTATCAAGATTTCATAAGAAAGTTATCAAAATTTTATAGGGAGGTTTATCAAAGATTTCTAGGAAGATTTATCAAAATTTTATAGCGAGATTATCTCAATTTCATAGGGTGATTATTAAAATTTCAGAGTGTGATTACTAACAATTCATATGGAGGTTTTAAAATTTTCATAACGTGGTTATCGATATATCATATGGAGGTTATCAACATCTCATATATAGTGTTCGTTATCAAAATTTCATTAGGAAGTTATCAAAATTTCATATTGAGGTCTTCAAAATTCCATAGGGAGGTTAACAGAATTTCATAAGAAGGTTAAAAAAATTTATAAAAAGGTTCTCGAAATTCCATAATATCATTATTAAAATTCCTAATAATTTCATAGGAAGGTTATCAAAATTTCATAATGGATCATAAAAAATAGTGTAATTATCGTAATTTAATAGAGAGGTTATCATAATTTCATATCAATATTTTATTTAAACACGTTGGCCACATGCAACGCACGTGAAAGCTAAAACTAGTATATAATATATTTCTTTAAAAAAACATATATATATAATATTATATGAAACTGGAATCTAGCTTGAAAATATGAAATAGTAGAAATTATATCATATGCTCGAACATTATAGATATCTATATCTATAAACAATTTGATCACAATAAAACCACTCATTCTTAGCTTTTATGTTTGTTTTTCCTCCTTTTCTCTGGCCACAAGCTTTTTATGGTTCTTCGTAGACACTTAGTAAAATGACAATTATGAGTAGTCGATGTCGATGTTACATTTAATTATAAGCATTTTCTAAAGGCCGGTGTATATATTTGTCAGTTCTGGAAAATTTTAGCTTCAAATTTGCCACGTATATATATATCCGATAAACATCATTATATAATAGGGTTATTGGATTGGAATAAAAATCCTCTCCCTCATTTTTGTTTTTGTGCCCCATTCATCAAACACTTACACGTGTACTTTTTCAGTTTCCAGTGTTATTTCTTATTTGGCTAGTTAAATTAAATTTTAGGTCTCATTCTAAGACCCTATATGAGGAATGTATTAAAATTTAGGACTAACCATTGTATATAATTATTTGTTATTAATTTGAGGCTAAACCTAGTGTTTAATTGGTATTTTTATTATTTGCTAAAACTTGAAAACAAACAAGTTATAATACCAGGGACACATGACATTATTTGGTGAATGGGGCACGGAGAAAGATAGGGGAAGGTGATTTCCATCCATTGGGTTGTCTGTTGTCCACTCATTTAAATGTGAAAATTGAAAAATCTCATAATTGATCCTCTCTATATATATTAATAGTACAATTACATAGGCATGTGCATTATATATGTTTGAGTTTTCATCATTAAATTTGTTGTCCTAAAGAAACTGCCAAGCTCAGAATATAGAGACTATGGAGGCAAAGTTGGGTCGACCTCTTTTAGTGCCTTGTGTCCAAGAGCTGGCTAAGAAGCCATTGCTAAAACTTCCCCCTCGATACGTGCGCACTGATGAAGACTATTTCTTACCAAACACCCAAAATTTGCCTCAAGTTCCTGTTATTGACCTGCAGAAGTTGGTTTCGGCAGAGTTCAAGGATATGGAACTGCACCAATTGCACCATGCATGCAAAAATTGGGGTTTCTTCCAGGTACTTTATAAACTTCTAATTCCTTTGGCTCCACCTTGCCGATTCGGTTTTTATAAGGCTTATTATACTTTTCGGTGCTCCAAGACTAAAAATGAATCATATTAGCCCTCAAACTTTAGTACGTCCTGGAAGAAAAGAGGTGATTTGACCGAAACTGTCAAATTCGGAGGTTTATTTGGCTGAAAATAAAGTTCGAGGGCTAATATCAAACATTTCGCCAAGTTGGAGGGCTAAAAAGTACATTAAGCCGTTTTTATAATGTTTAGGCTCTAGTAAATGATGACAGACAAGAAATTTTAAAATTAAACAATATGAAAATGTGCTTTAGTTAGTAAATCATGGAGTTAGCAATGCATTGGTTGAAAAAGTGAAGTTGGAGATCCATGAGTTCTTCAATCTCCCCATGGAAGAGAAGAAGAAGTTTTGGCAAAAGCCAGATGAGTTGGAAGGGTTCGGACAGATCTTTGTTGTGTCTGAGGAGCAGAAACTTAATTGGGGAGACATGTTTTACATGATCACCCTCCCAACTCATTTGAGGAAGCCTCATTTATTCCCCAAGCTCCCTCTCC
>AWWV01012656.1:0-16602 GCA_001974805.1 Corchorus capsularis
TATATATATATATATATATATATATATATATATATACAGGGCTTCAAAAGGATTTCGTAATGATATATGTAATTGCAGAGAAACCTTGGAATCATATTCTGGAGAACTGAGAAATCTTGCCATGAAAATGCTTGAGCTCATGGCAAAAGCTCTAGGGATGGATCCTAATGACATGAAATCCTTGTTTGAACAAGGGTATCAAGGAATGAGGATGAACTATTATCCTCCATGCCCAGAGCCAGAGCTTGCAATTGGCCTCAACTCTCACTCTGATGCTTCTGGTCTCACCATTTTGCTTCAAATCAATGAGACGGAAGGCCTCCAGATTAAGAAAGATGGGGCTTGGATTCCTGTTAAACCCTTTCCAAATGCTTTTGTAATCAACATCGGAGACTCTCTCGAGGTAATTACTAATTAGTACTCCTTCCGTTTCATATTGAATGGACACCTTACTATTTTTGGACATTTTAAAATAACGTCCACTTTCTTAAAATGGCAAATATTTTTACAACATTACCCTTCATTTAAATATTAACTTTTAATGGGACATACAACTTCATACTCACTTTTAAGGATACAATTGGAAAATATCCATTTAAATACCATTTTTCCTTGAACTCCATGCTATTTACAAAATAATTAACCATTCAATTCGGAATAGAGGGAGTACTATAATGATAATGCCTATGACTTTCTACAACATTTTGATGACAAACAAATTAAGGTAAGGCCTATTTCAAATCCTATTTAATAATGTTGTTTAATTTAATTTGCAGATTGTTTCCAATGGGATATATCGTAGCATTGAACATCGAGCAACAGTTAACTCAGTTAAGGAAAGGCTTTCAATTGCTACATTTTACAGCCCGAACTTGGATGGAGAAATGGGACCAGCACCAAGCCTCATAACTCCACAAAATCCACCATTGTTCAGGAGAATTGGTGTTGCTGACTACTTTAATGAATTTTTGTCCCATGAGCTCCGAGGGAAAACTAATTTGGATGTCATGAGGGTTCAAAATCATGGAATTGGTAGCGAAATCAGATAATTGAGCACCAAAAAATTTAATACTATATTATACATTAGAAAAACATTTTTATGGAATTATGGACTGTACACCATACTAAGCCCAACTATATTAAGCCCATTTAGTTTAAGAGAGAATCAAGAAAAACTACAAGCAGATTACAAGGAGATTACCTAGAAGGTTCCTTAGAGTATCCTACACCGTTAGATATTACTTTGCTTGCAAGTCAAGCAGATTAGCATTAATTGTACAGGGATTTACTCCACTATATAAAGGGAGTCCCCTAAGCTATTTTACGTACAACACACATCAGATTTCTATATTCACTTCTCTCTGAATAATAGAAATTCTCTCTCTTTTCTCTCTATTGTTCTTGGTGTTTTCCATTAGTTTTATAACACGTTATCAGCACGAGAAAGTTCTGAAAAATTTCGTCCCTTTTTCCATCATAAAGTTTTTGTCACCTCCCACACCATTAGATTAAGAATATCTTAGAGAGTAACATATCAAAAATTCAGCCTATTCCGACATCGTATCAGATCACACCTTCCGGTCAAAGGTTTTAGGGTTGACCCGAAATTTGAAAATTTTCAATTGTCAATTTTTCTCACCTCGCTTACCAACGGATTCTACTAATCAATATCTTTCCAACGCCACCAAAGTAACCTGAATCGGAGTTGGGACGCGCCCTTACCTCCCGGTCAAAGTTTATTCTGCACAAGGCAATCCAGTCGGTTCGACCAGTGACCCGGTTTAGATCAGAATCTTCTTTTGATCGGTTCGGTTGGTTTAAGACCGGTTTTGGGCACTACGAAATCGGTTCCTAAGGTTTTTCAGTGTCCTCTATTCAAAAATAAGATCTAAATTTTCAAATTCTATCTCTAATTATATGTTTATGTTATATAATTCATTATTAGAGATTTGTGCCATGAAATTTTTATTACTAACTAATAAAGTGCCAAGCTCCTGTGGAGACAAATTAGACAAAGTTTTGTCCCAGATAAACTACCTCCTTGGTTTGGAGAGAGTCAATACTATTTATATGTCATGAGCATTGCTCATTGACGAATAGCCAATCATTGGCATATTTCTAAACTCTATGAATAAGAGTGTTGGCATCATGGACTATTCAAAATCTCCATTAACACTAGAAATTGTCATGATAAATCTCCATTGACACCAGAAATTGTCATGATAAATCTCCACTGACACCAGAAGTTGTCAGTGGTCTTACAATTGACACCAGAAGTTGTCTATGATCTTACAATTGACACCAGAAGTTGTCAATGATCTTACAAATGACACCAGAAGTTGTCATGGTCTTACAAATGACACCAGAAGTTGTCAATGATCTTACAAATGACACCAGAAGTTGTCAATGATCTTACAAATGACACCAAAAGTTGTCAATGGTCTTACAAATGACACCAGAAGTTGTCATGATCTTACAAATGACACCAGAAGTTGTCATGGTCTTACAAATAACACCGAAAGTTGTCATGATCTTACAATTGACACAAGAAGTTGTCATTGGTTTTAAAATTGATACCAGAAATTGTCATGATTTTGCAATTGACACCAGAAGTTGTCATGACTTTGCAATTGACACTAGAAGTTGTCATGATTTTTGCAATTGACACCAGAAGTTGTCATGATTTTGCAATTGACACTTGAAGATGTCATGATTTTATTCAATTGACCCCATAAGTTGTCATATACACCATGAATTTTAAATCGTTATTGACACCAAAAGTTGTCATAACTAATTCCCATTTGACACTAGAAGTTGTCATTGTGCTTTAATTACATGTCTAGGCAAATTCTGTCTAAGGAGTTGGATTTTAAGTGAGACCGTTTGTGACTCCTCCATCTTTCCTGGGAATTTACCTGGTGTAATTTTTAGTACGCTTGTTTACTCTATATTTGAGACAACCATCTTGACGATAAAATATTCAGTTGACACCTGAAGTTGTCAACATAACTGCAAATGAGAAATATTAAGAAAAAGGAAAATGCATGTTTGCTTGATAGTGCTACGATACATACCATTTTACTTAGCAAATACTTTTTCTCAAGTGTGACATTGTGCAAGCAAATGTCAATGCCATATATGCCAATATAATAGATGGCTTTGTATATGCCATATGCCATACATAGTTGTTTTATGGCACTGTTTTGCATCCTGAAGATGCAATCTTAAAAAGTAAATCAATGAGGAAGTTGCTCAGTTGTATACCGTAATGGGTAACATCTTGAGACAACAATTGAAATAAATAAAGATATTCTAAAGTATCACTTTAAGATGGGCCAAAAGACCATCTATGAAAGGCTAGAAGTCTATATTATTGTGTTGAATATTTTTCCCCTAAAAGAGTTACTATTATGCCTTGAAAATTGAACTTTGATGAGTTCAGACTTTGGCATGATTGCCTTGGTCATTCAGGCGCGATTATGATACAAAGAATCATCAAGAATATAAGGAGACACGTTTTGAAAGACACAAAAGTCTTGTTCTCCAAGGATTACATTTGTGAATATTATTCACAAGGAAAACACATTTTCTCAAATACAAAATTATTGCCAATTACCGATAAAGTTTTGACACCTACAATTGTCATAATAACATTGATTCCGGAATCATCTATTTTATAAATTATGGTGAATGACAATGACTTTTGTCTTGATATTGTTGATGCATCTCCGCAAGGCCTTGCTAATAATATTGATGAATAATGAGATGCTAATTACATGCGTAATTTTATATGGGCTATTATAGAAGCCATCATTATGGGCCGTTATGGAGGCTAGTATCATGAGCCATAGTAAAGGCCATGAACATATTGGAAATTATTATGTGCCATTATAGAGGCCATGATCATGCTTATTATGCTCCTGTTGAGGCTTTGAGCATATACATATTATTCTCATGAGAATGAAAGTTTATTTATAGATAATGCTCTATGAATTTTAAATGGCCAGAAGCCTATGGAATGACTGAACACAGGGCTCGTATTAGTCGTACGCATCAACATTTGGTTGAATATTTATTTGGTCTTCCTAAAGGAGAAATTATATACGTGTGTAGAGCTCCACGCCATTGAAAAACAATGCCCTTTCAGTCATAGAATATCCCCATTCAATTAGTCCTAGGCCATGAGCCGGACATATCACATGTTTACACCTTTGTTTGCGTTGTTCAAGTGCCTGTAGCACCATCGCAAATGATTAAAATGGGTCCCCAACGACGTATGGGCATTTATGTTGGGTATGATTCACCGTCCATTATTAGGTTGTTTCAACCATTGACGGGTGCTTTACTTACCGCAAGATTCGCGGATTATCATGAGACTGTGTTCCTATTACTTGGGAAACCAAAGGCTTCAAATGATGGATAGCATGAAAACCTGAAGTTTTCTTATAGTAAAAATATTGTCTCATTTAGACCCAATAACATATGAATGAGGTGCAAAATTTTGACCCATTTGCAGGTTATTGCAATCAATTGCCCAATCTATTTAATCAGACTATTAAAGTTACAAATTTTAAGCTATGAATGTTCCAGCTAAGATAGATGTTCCTGAAGAACATGATGGATCAAAGTGACCATGCCTGAAGCATGGAAAACCGATGGGATCAAAAGATATAGTTCCTCGAAAAAGAAGGGGGAGGAATTTAGAATCTGCTCCAGAAGAGCATATTGGTCTTTATCGAGGAAACCAAGTTGCCCTTATATGGCACAAAATAAAGAGAGTAAAATACTGAATAATATTGCCTCTGAAGAGGCATAATTCATGAGCAAATTGCCCCCTGTAGTGGCACAAACCCATGAAAAGATCAGTGACCTTGGGAATACTAGATTTTCATTATAATGAAATAATCATTGATGATGCGTTCGCTCTCTAAATCGCTCATGAAATTTAATCGATGATAATGAATCTCTGCTTATAACCATATGTCATCAAAGGCAAGATTGGCTTATATGGGAGGAAGCAATCAAGGTTGAATTGGCTTCCCTTGCCAAAGAATGATGTCTTTGGACTTAAACCCGTTGGATTCAAATGGGTATTTGTTTGGAAATGAAATGATTAAAATAAGGTCTTGAGGTATAAAACCCGACCTGTAGCCCAAAGGTTCACTTAGAGAACTAGGGCCGATTGTAGTGTATTCACTTGTGATGAATACAAATTCATTTCCTTATAGAGTTGGAAACATGTTATATGAACATTGTGATGACATACTTATGGTTCAAGGGAAATAATATGCCTAAAGCATACATTTCGTTATTTATAGTCCCAAGGGATTTAAAATGCCTGAAGCATACACTCCCCGCAACTTATTCTCAAAAGTTACAAAAGATCTTTATATGGGTTGAAGCAATCCAGCCACATGTGGTATCAACGCTTAAGCGTGTACTTGATTAAGGAAGAGAAAGATCTCATCTACCCATGTGTGTTTATTAAGAAATCGTAAACTGGATTTGCTATAGTAGCAGTTTATGTCGACCATATAAATTTGATTGGAACTCCTGAAGAGTTGTCCCAAACTGCTAACTATTTGAAAAAGGAGTTTGAGAATTTGGGTTAAACCAAATTATGCCTTGGTCTAGAGCTTGAGCACAAAGTAAATGAAGTACTTTGAGCAACCCTATGGTTATAAGGTCCCTTGATCCCCAAATGGACTAGTTTCGTCCTAAACAAACCGATGAGGATATGTTTGATCTTGAAGTACCATACCTCAATGCTATTGGGGGGTTTATGTATTTGACACAATACATGTGACCTAAAATCGCATTTGCGATAAATTTGTTGGCATATTTCAAGTTATTAGCCAACTTGGAGATAATGTTAAGCATATTTTATGTCATCTCCGTTGTATCATAGTTTTGGAGTTATTTTAAGAAAACTACTAATCTGGGTTTAGTAGGATTTGCTAGTGCGAAGTATCAGTATGATCCGCATGAAGCTCGCTCTCAAACCGATTACCTGTTATGCTATAACGATACAATTATTCTTGGTGTTGTACTAAGCAAAAGCTAGTAGCTATATCTTCCAACCACTCTGAGATTATGTCCCTCTATGAGGCCAGAAGAAAGTGTGTTTGGTTATGATTTGTGATAGCATATATTCAAAGGAATTGTGTACTGAAACCGGTTATAGACTCTCCTATGATAATTTATGATGATAATGTTGCTTGCATTGCACATGTCAGGGAGAATATATTCAGGTGATTAGACCAAGAACATCTCGCCAAAATTTTAGTCATGAACTCCAAGGAAGTCGACAAGTTGATGTTATATAGATTCGCTTCACAAATAATCTTGCACATATATTTACCAAAATTGTTGTCAGCATCAATATTTGAGAAATCATTTTATGGCATTGGTATATGGCGAGCTAGTAAGTTCAAGATTGAATTCCTCAGAAGTGGAAATGTTTAGATACCCCAGAAATGGTTGTTTGTTTTAATTCAGAGGGAGCGATTTATGAGTTTAAAGTTCGTTGTACTCTTTTTCCCTTATGATCGGTTTTGTCCCATAGGGTTTTCCGACTTAAGGTTTAATGAGGCAACAATAGCACATTTAGATGTAATTGTCCTGAAGACATTTACATGGACTTAAATTGCTCTAGCACTCTTTTTCCCTTCTGTTCGGTTTTGTCCCACTGGGTTTTCCGACACAAGGTTTTTAATGAGGCAATAAAGAGCACATGTAATATTTGTCTAGAAGACAAATGGACTTGATATGCGGCACTCTTTTTTCCTTATGACTGGTTTTGTCCCATTGGGTTTTCTAGCTTAAGGTTTTTAACGAGGCACTAGCTACATGTCCAAACGGGTTGTTATAGTGGTGTTATGTCCAAGGGGGAGTGTTATGGAATTATGGACTGCACACCACACAAAGCCCAACTATATTAAGCCCATTTGGTTTAAGAGAGAATCAAACATTAATGAGAGAATCAAGGAAGATTACAAGGAGATTACCTAGAAGGTTCCTTGGAGCATCCTACACCGTTAGATATTACTTTGCTTGCAAGTCAAGCAGATTAGCATTAATTATAAAGGGATTTACTCCACTATATAAAAAGAGTCCCCTAAGCTATTTTACATACAACACACATCAGATTTATGTATTCACGTCTCTCTGAATAATAGAAATTCTCTCTCTTTTCTCTCTATTGTTCTTGGTGTTCTTCGTTAGTTTTATAACACACACATATATATAATACAATAAATAATCCCCTAGAAATTATACATTGATGATGCTTTCGGTTGGAAACTGCCTCCCAGAGTCCCAATTGTTTTTATTTTCCTTCTTCATAACATAATGTACTATTTCCACCGTTTTTGGGTGCAAGTAAAAATTTTAGTTCGTGTCTTCGATAGTAAATGTTCATTGTTCAGTAGAATATGCGATATTAGAATACTCAATCATATTGGGCCTTTGGGAAATATGTCCCTAAATGATGGAGAGAGTTGGGTATTTGGTTCAATGCAAAATAAAAGATTGGGCTAATCATTAAAAGCCCACAAAGCAAGGGTCGGTTAGTTTTTGCATGGTGCCAAGAAATTTAGGTCAAAACTAATATAAGTGTGTATTATATAAAGGTTCTAATTATACTATAAACAAAAATTGTTTGGGTAAGAGGTACATCAAGTCCGAAAAACCATACTTGTTCTAATAAACAGATTGTTTAGATGGTTTGAGTAAGGTTAAGTAATTATTGTTTCCGCAATCACTTGGAAGAGGATGAAGAAGAGGAAAAAAACATGGATTAATGTGACTAATTATTATCGATCATCTAAATCCCAAGCCCTAGAGCAGGATGATGATTTTGAATTTTTGATGGTAAGGATAGGATTAGCGAGTTGCCAGATGAAATTCTCCTCGAGATTCTATCCTATCTTCCGATGACGGATATTATTATAGCCGCTTCTGCCATGTCAAGTAGGTGGAAAGACTTGTGGAAATTCTTTCCTTTTCATAATTTTAATTTCACAATATCAAAAAGGGAGAGGATAGGGAGAGGATCCTCTCCACTGCTAAAGAAACAGTGGAGAGGTCCACTGATTAATTTGTGGCTTAGATGAAACCACGTTACCCTCCTCTATTTCAGCCCTAAAACACAGCGTTTCACTTAACTCCATGCCGTTTCCACCGTTTTCCCAATTTTAGGTCTCTGAAAATTTCCTTTTCAAGTTAAAATTACAGTGGGAGAGTTTTCTTGGTCTTCCTACATCTGTCCGTTCTCTTCTCCTAATTTTCCTTTTGATGATACTCTGCTCTGCTCACTGGAAGGAAAATTTTCAAAAACCTAAAATTGGGAAAACGGTGGAAACGGCATGGAGTTAAGTGAAACGCTGTGTTTTAGGGCTGAAATAGAGGAGGGTAACGTGGTTTCATTTAAGCCACAAATTAATCAGTGGACCTCTCCACTGTTTCTCTAGCAGTGGAGAGGATCCTCTACCTATCAAAAATTGTAGGGGCTAACCCCTTGGATGGGATTTCTGATAACGCACGAATACCAAAATTTTGTCTTCAGGACCCTACGTACTCCCCTCCGCTATATCGCGCTTCCTTAGTGAAGACCAAGTTAACTTCAATATTAACTCAAGTAGTGAGACATAAAGTTGGAGTGGTGGACTTATATTTGAATAATCAATGGAGACACATTGATTTGCCCTTGCGTGATAGTCGATTCACTTGCTACATTGGAGTTGAGTATAATTGGACACATATATGTTCCTATTTCCATATGCTTACCAAGGCTTAAAACCTTACATCTTGAACATATTGAGTTTAAAGAACAACATGATGCGGAGCAACTTTTTTCCGGTTGTCCTGTTCTTGAAGAGTTGGTTTTAAGATGTTGTACTTTGCTCAATTACAAGGAAAATTTTAAAACTGCGCTTTGTATTTCTATTACCCCTTTGAAGAGATTAATTGTTGAGTTGAGACTAGATATATTTTCCTAAGTTTAATTTGTTCAAATCTTCAATCTCTTAAGTTTCGTTGTGAGTCTTTCATACTTTTAGAGTGTATATTGTTAGGATTTTGACCCAATCTCTAATTAGATTTGGTTTAGGATTTTTCTAGAGATTTTTTGATTGGTGGACAAGAATCCTAATAGGAAATGGATTCTTGGAGGCTAAGTTTGTGTTAGTATAAATAATCAGTTTCTGTTTAGTTTTTTGTGTTTGAAAGATTGTGTGAGATTGTGTGAGAGAGAAAAAGTTGAGATAGCTTTATGTTGTTGTGAGAGAATCACCCATGTTAGGTTGATTAGATTGAGAGTTTGCAAGAGAGATTGTTATGATTAGTGATTGTATTTGATTGATTGGTAGTGCAGATTTGTGGCATAGGTCCACAAGAAAATTTGCTTTGTTGTTTTCGCTTTAATTATTTGTTTGGTTAGTTCCTGGGATATCCGAAGTTACAACAAGTGGTATCAGAGCCTGGTTGACTGAAGATGGCAGACACCAGCAGCGAAACAACTTTGAAGTTTGAGATTGAGAAGTTTAATGGAACGAACAGTTTTCAGATGTGGCAGATTACGATAACAGATATGTTAGTACAACACGGATTGGGAGATGCGCTTGATGCTGATAAGCCTTCAACGATGAATGACAACAGGTGGAGAGATATTCAACGAAAAGCAGTAAGTACAATTCGTTTGTCTCTTGCTACTGAAATTAAGTATGATGTGTTAGATGTGAAAACCCCAAAGGAGTTGATGGATAAGTTAGAGTCGATTTATATGTCAAAATCGATTACTAACATGTTGTGTTTGAAGAGAGAATTATTTGGATTAAAGATGAAGGTGGGAACAAGTTTTAGGGCACACCTAAACGAGTTCAATAGATTGGTTACTTAGCTGGCAAGTGTGGATGAAGTCATGAAAGAGGTTGATAAAGTCGTTTTGTTGATTAATTCTCTTACCGACAGGTATGATCCTATGACTAGAGCTTTGATGGTTGGTAGGAAAACCTGAGCTTGTAAGATGTGACTTCTGTAATTTTTGAGTATGATAGATTGAAAGAAACTTAAAAGAAAGATGAAGAGAATGGTGCTCTCACGGTGGAGCGTAGAAGAACTAATGGAAGAGATAAGAATGATGCAAGATCGAGGGGTAGATTCAATGAAAGAGGAAGATCAAGTTCGAGGCAAAGGGTATATATGAGAAGCAAGGAGTGATATTATTGTCATGAGATGGGACACATAAAAGCCTATTGCAAGAAGTTAAAGGAAGATTTGGCGGATTTCATGAAATCTAAAGAGAATAATAAGGGTGGTGTTAATGTTGCTGCTGCTGATAGTGAGGAATATTCTGATGAAGATGTTGTTTTGATCGTGCAAGAAGAAAAAAAGATACTAGAGATATGTGGGTGTTTGATTCTACTTGTTCTGAACATATTTGCACAAAGAGAGAATGGTTTTCGAAGCTTGAAAAGTGTGATAAGCTTGTCTATATGGTTAATAATGGTGAAGAAAAAAATTGAAGGCATTGGGAGTGTAAAACTTCGTTTGCATGATGGAAGTGTCAAGATGCTTAGGAATGTAAGGTATGTTCCAAAATTTACAAGGAATTTGATTTCTCTTGGAAAGTTGGATAGCTTGGGTTATGGATATTCTTGCCGAGGTGGAGGCTTGAAGATCACCAAAGGTTCGATGATTGTGATAAAAGGAGTGAAGAATTCGAAGAATTTGTATGAGTTGATCGGAAGCACAATTAGAGGAGATGGATCGGTATCTTCACATCAAATTGAGAAGAAAGATGTGGATTTGCCAACAAAGAAAAAAGTTACTTTTGCAGATTTGGTTAAAGGGTGGAGCAATTAAGCTTTGATGAAGGAATTTGAGTCAAGGTGGAGATTGTTAGGATTTTGACCCAATTCCTAATTAGATTTGGTTTAGGATTTTTCTAGAGATTTTTTGATTGGTGAACAAGAATCCTAATATGAAATGGATTCTTGGAGGCTAAGTTTGTGTTAGTATAAATAAGCAGTTTCTGTTTAGTTTTTTGTTAGTGAGAGGTTGTTTGAGATTGTGAGAGAGAAAAAAATGAGATATAGCTTTATGTTGTTGTGAGAGAATCACCCATGTTGGGTTGATTAGATTGAGAGTTTGCGAGAGAGATTGTTATGATTAGTGATTGTATTTGATTGATTTGATAGTGCTGATTTGTGGCATAGGTCCACAAGAAAATTTGCTTTGTTGTTTTCACTTTAATTATTTGTTTGGTTAATTCCTGAAATATCCGAAGTTACAACATATTTTACCATCACACTGATACTATTGAGGTGTATATATAATTTAATTTCAATTTTCTTAAAGCTAAAATAGGAGTTAATGGTTAAAAATAAGCTACGAATTATTTGAAACGTTCTATAAATGATAAATCCATCTTCTTATCATTGTTGAAAGTAATTTGTTTCAATATTTTTCTTCAATTTTTATCTTATTGGTCACTTTTCAAACTCCAAAAGAAGCAAGGATTGATAGTCTCATTAATTTATGGTAGAGATTTTATCGTGTAGAGAGACACCCATTTTATAATTTATACCAATTTTTTTTATATTATTGGTCTCTTTTTTGTTTTTTTCCCCTTATATCAAATAAGACACGGGGCACTCACGTAAGTGTATATGAAAGTAAAATAATTTTAAGATAGTTTGTGGCAGTTTTTTTCAAATGATATAAATAAAATTTAAATATTATATATATTTATCCTCTGTAGTTTTATTTAAGATGGTTAGTTTTTATTTTGATTTAAATTTTTAAAAACTGAGTTTGTCTCCGACTCAACTCAACTCGTGAAATAAACTCAGGTTTTGATATTATAATTAGTATAGATGTGAAAAAACTGATTATATTTAGACAAATGTCATGAATTTTGATGTGCATGCATATCTATATATTCTAGAGAGTGAAAACTTTAGTTACTTCTACATAGTTTGTTGTGCTCTATCATAACTATTTTCCATAAGAGGTTTATGTTAATAAGTATACATGTATGTATCTATGTAAAATGAATAACAAAGTTTTTTCATATTTTTTTAGACTAATATCACACATAAGATAAAATCATGAAAAGATAATTTTTAATTATTTAATTTATGTTTGGTCCTTAATACTAAATTCCTGGTTCCGTTAGTGCCGTCGAAATCATCCTTATCTCTTTCGTTTTTCCAAAGCAACGAGCCCAAACATTTCTTTAAGATTCGATGCCACGCTACACGTTACCGTTAAAAGCCATTGTCGACGCCAATCGCCACGGTTCCCCCCTCATCATGTATTTGAGCTCACCTTTTATATTTTCAATTTTTATCTCAATGGTTTGTTCTTGTTTTTGATAATGTTGAGTTGTCTCCATTTTTGGTGCTTTTGTTGATTTCAGATTTTCGCTTCTCTAAATCCCGGTGCCTGTTGCTTCAATTTTTTTCTTTGTAGATTTGATGAATAATCTTTGAAAATTGAGAAAAATCGAAGTTTTTAGCTTTTCCAGTTGAGCTTAATCAGGTCAACTAGATTACACCTCTAGTTGGAGAATTACGACAAAGTGTGACTAGCTCACAAGTCACACCGTACCTCTGATGTATATAAGGTGTATTGGACTTTTCATGAGCCTTTTATGGCTATTGGGCCTAGGGATGGGCGTCAGTCGGTTTCGGTCGGGTCGGTGGCAAAATTTTCCAAAAAACAACCACTAACTGACTTCAAACATACCACCAATCACCGACCGACAGACCCCTAAAACCGTCAACCACCGACTGACGTCGGTTTCGGTCGGTTGGTCGATTTTTGGGATCTGTCGGTTTCTGGAAAAATTTTCTCCCCACCTCAAACCACCACCATCTTCCCAACCCAACTGCGTTTAATGTCTACATCCAAATTGGCATTTCATCGAACACTTGAAATGCAGTATTAACAAAACTCTCACCATTCAATTTCAAATATACAACAACACCCATCAAGGAAACAGAGCAAAAGAAGAAGATAGCAATTTCAAAGTGGTGCAGATTGCAGAAGCAGAATATTTTAATTTTACAGAAAAATCTCAATTACAACCACCCAATTTCATCATCGTTTTTGAAAAATTACACCCCAAAATCAATCAAGCAATATTCTGGCAATACCCAAATTTGCTCACCTTCCTTAAACTCACCCAAGCAAAAGCACACATCTGAAACCGATTCAAAGGAATGAAATCGAAATAGTGAAAGCGATAACTCGATGGCAGAGGCACCAAAAGCTTCTTGTCTTCCTCCTTAAGCCCGACCTGACCTAGAATCTTCCAAGAACTTCACCTAATCCTTCAGATTTGCGTTCAGATCTGTGTTGGGTCTGGCGTTGTTTCTTTGTAGGGATTGATAGTGGAAGCAATCAAAGAGGTTTCATGTTTATGATTAAGAGGTTTCAAAGAGGTTTAAGAGGTTTCATGTTCCGGAAAAGGAGAGAAAGAAGAAAGAAAAAGAAGAAAGAAATGTCGAGGGGAAGAAGAGGCGGAAAAGAAAGCAGGGAAAAAGATAAGATGAATTAGGGTTTTAGTTTTATTATTAATAGTATATATATATATAAAATATTTATTAATATATATATATATATATATAGTCGGTCGGTTATTCGGTCGGATTTGGGTCCAAAAAATTAAACTATATACAGTGTGTATGTATTAAAATTAAGGGAAATTCCACATAATCCGAAAAATTGACCCGAATTTTATCTCGCATGACGTGTCATCCCATGTTATGTAGCAAAACTTCATTTAAGGTGGGACTAATCTACTAGACCAACCGTATAGGAACGTCATGGGAATAAATTTCGGATCAATTTTTTGGATTGCATAGCAAAACTATAAAATTAATAATAAATCCATTTGATCAACAGGTCACGAATCGGCATTGAGGATGAATATCGTAAGAACACATTGTAGCCGCCAAAGTAAAGTAACAAACTTTATCAAATAATATATAGTCAAATAAATTGTATAGAAAGTGAAACTGTATAATATATGTAAAAAAAAAAAACGAGAAACTGTATAGAATATTGTGAAAGTGTTATTAGAGTTTATATGTCTGTCCCAACACAATTTGTTTGACTATATATTGTATACTCCATAAATCTTAAAAAGTGAAAGTGTTATTATAGTATAAAATTGAACATGTGTTCGGACACACTAAAGACATTTTTAAAATTTCACAAAAAAAAAGACTTTTTTAAAAAAATACTCCTATATTTTATTATAAATAAAACATGTCCTTTTTTTTTCCAACAAAATAAAACATGTCTTTGCTAAGACTTTTTTTTTAAAACAAAAACACGAGATTGTTATAATATACAGAAATTAAAGTTTTATCAACATGTTTCTATGATAACTTCTCACATTGTCAACTCTAGAAACTATGTGCGTTTCTGTGGTAATGATTGCTAAAACTTTACTTTTATTTTAAGACAAAGATTTTAATTTCATTACTACTTTATTTATATATCTATATCTATATCTATACTATATATAAAAGTATGAATAAGGAGAAATTTTATGTTTTCCGATTGTACCCTTATTTTTAAAATATATTTTCAATTGTACCTTTTTTAAAAAAACATATTTCTAAATTGTCATTACTAAATAATATTTTAATTATTCCATTATTTTTTTATCATAAATTATTAGATTATATAATACATATATTAAATTATAAGAAAGTCAATTTGATTTTTTGTTTCCAACGTCCTATTTAATTTTGTCTTTTGTCTTTGTTTCCAATCGTTGGATTTAATTTTACTTTTTGTCTTTGTCTCCAACGTCCTATTTAGAATTAGATAATCTGAAGCAAATGTGCAATGAGTCTTTGCTTTGAATGGTCCAATTTCTCATTCCTATAGGGCCTTTTTTTGGTCCGTTTTAGTGGGCAATTAGTTTGAATATTTAGATTCTATATCTTATTAAGCCATGACTTTATAACTATCTATATCTATACTATATATAAAAGTATGAATAAGGGGAAACTTTACGTTTTCCTATTGTACCATTTTTTTCAAATATATTTCTAAATTGTCATTATTAAATAATAAATTAATTATTTTACAATCACAATAATATAAATTTATATTATTCTCATTAATTAGGATCCAACGTGGCCAATAGGGATGCCCCACATCATCTTTAGCATCTGAATTTTCGTCCAAAACATTCTCCAAGTCAGTTTAGGAGACTACAAGAAAAATGCAGTATACCCACCGACTTATACCCACCAGTTCATCTTTTCCGTGGCTATAAGTTGGGGGGAAACAGTATTCGTGGGTATTTCCGTCGCAATCTGCGCAGTCCGTCACAAATATTCGTGACTATACTGCATTTTTCTTGTAGTCCAGAAATAACAAGGGCAAAATCGTCCACCAAAACGGCAGAATTAGGTCTCGAGATAAGCATAAAAGTCGTAGATCTCAGAATCCTCTTTCCAACAGTACCTCATTTGCATTTTGCTGAGCTTTGGATCAAAAGTTATGAATTTTCTTCCAAAACTGCTCTTCTTATCAAATATTCATAGTGTTGTTATCAAAATTTCAAAGCGAGGTTATCAAAATTACATAATATGATAATCAGAATTTCATAGAGGGGTTAACAAAATTTTATAAAGAGGTTATATATATATAACCTCCAATCAAAATCTTAAATTTATTCTACTTCCAATCAAAGTTCCTATCCTCTGATCCACGGGATTGTCTGGTATCAGAGCCAGGGAGGAGCAGGCTGGTATCAGAGCCAGGGAGGAGCAGGTAATTCTAAGATTTTGAAACATTATTTTGTTTTCATTTTCTAATTATTGGTATAACTATCTTTATTAAAAAATTTTGCTATAATTGCTGAGTTTTTGATACAAGAGTCTTGTAAAGCCATGGGTTAGGCAAAAGTAGACTTAGTATCCCTGTAGGTAATTCTAGTAAATTTTGATAATATTGATAGTAGAACTCCCATTTAGTAAGAAAATAGAAAATAAAATATGTTACCATTTCTTAGGAGAACCAGCTCTTTTGCAAGTTCAGTTTCCATTAAATCCCAACATTCAGACCAAGCCTCTCAAACGGTTAATGAACAAGAAGAACATTATGAAAATGTTCCCCAAAGATTTGACAATTGGAACATTCCTATTGTCCCTATAAATCAAATATACAAGAAAACAACTTTTGAGAATTTTAATGCTTTCTGTAATTACATTATAAAACAAAAGAAAAGAGTCTTCCTATCCAAAAAGAATACCAAACTATTCAATTACTTGATAAAACACTCATTAATAAACTTAAAGAGCAAAAATACAAATATATTCATTTTGGATTAGTCCAAGTAGGTGTAAAACCCCTTAGTGTAGAAGCAACAAAAAATACCTCAATCTTAATTGTCTTAAGAGATGAAAGACACATTATGTTTAATGATTCTTTATTAGGAAAAATAGAAACAAGTCTTTGTATAGGACCAATACATTTCAATTTGCTATCCAAATTTTTATGGTANCCTTAACAGACAAAAAATATTTTTAAGGTCATTAACTCTTCAAATTCATACCCACAATTACAAAATTG
>AWWV01012657.1:0-27436 GCA_001974805.1 Corchorus capsularis
ATGAAGTAACATTACCTTATGAAAATAACTTTGATGAAAGACAAATTCCTACAAAAGCAAGACCAATTCAAATGAATAAAGAAATAGAGAATTCTGTAAGAAAGAAATTCAGGATCTTTTAAACAAAAAATTAATAAGAAAAAGTAGCTCTCCTTGGAGTTGTTCAGCTTTCTATGTTATAAAAAATGCAGAAATAGAAAGAGGAACACCAAGATTAGTTATTAATTATAAACCTTTAAATCAGGCATTAAAATGGATTAGGTACCCAATACCTAATAAAAAAGATTTATTACAAAAACTTTGTAATGCAAACATTTTTTCAAAATTTGATATGAAATCAGGATTTTGGCAAATCCAGATCAAAGAAGAAGAAAGATATAAAACAGCTTTCACAGTTCCATTTGGACAATACGAATGGAATGTAATGCCGTTTGGATTAAAAAATGCTCCTTCTGAATTCCAAAGAATAATGAATGATATTTTCAATCCATACTCTCAATTTACAATTGTTTAATAGATGATGTCTTAGTTTTCTCAGAAAACTTGGATAAACATTTCAAACATTTACATATTTTCATTAAAATTATCAAGAACAATGGTTTAGTTATTTCCAAATCTAAAATGAGTCTATTTCAAACAAAAATTAGATTTTTAGGACACTATATTACTCAAGGCACCATTACCCCAATAGAAAGATCCATAAAATTTGCTAGCAAATTTCTAAACAAAATTTTGGACAAAATCCAACTTCAAAGATTTCTAGGAAGCCTAAATTATGTCATAGATTTTTATCCAGGACTTAGCAAATTATGTAAACCATTGTATGATAGATTAAAAAAGAAACCACAACCATGGACTGATGTCCATACCAATATTGTATCCCAAATTAAAAAACAAATCATAGATTTACCCTGCTTACATTTAGCAGACCCATCATGCCCAAAAATAGTCGAAACAGATGCTTCAGAAATAGGATATGGAGGAATCTTAAAACAAGTCAAAAATGGCAAGGAACAAATAGTACAGTTTACCTCTAGGCACTGGAATCCAACTCAGCAAAATTATAGTACCATAAAAAAAGAGATTTTGTCGATTGTTTTATGTATCACCAAATTTCAAAGTGATTTATTAAATCAAAAATTCCTCTTGAGAATTGATTGCAAATCAGCAAAAGAAGTTTTACAAAAAGATGTTCAAAATATTGCTTCCAAACAAATTTTTAGTCAAGATGGCAGGCTATTTTAAGTCATATTTGATTTTGTAAATTGAATATATTAAGGGAGAATCTAATTCTTTACCCGATTTCCTCACCAGAGAATTTTTGCAACATGCCCCCCAAACTGAGAGATAAAGGCAAAGGGAAGATGAAAGAAACATCAACCCAAAACCAAATTTCAACAAAACAAATTAAATCATGGTCCGAAATCTTCCAAGAAGCAAATGAAGATACTTCTTCATCAAAATCATCAACTGGTCCATCATTCCAGGATGCACAGGACCCAAATGAGATTACATCTCAAATAAAAAAATGGGTAGAGAACCTTTCTCAATCTCCAGAAGTGGCATTAGCGCTATCACAAATGAAGGATGACAGTACTCTTCAAAGGATTGGTGCTGAAGCTGCAAAAATTTCAAAAAATAAAGAGATTGTTTTGCATAAACCAAAATCTCTCTCAAATGTTTCAAAACAATTATCTCTTCAAGAAAATTTTTCCGAAACAAATTGCAATTTCTCAAAATCCAACTCAGAAAAGTTCGCAGTATTTCCAAAATAAAAATGTGGAATACATCTGTGTGGTGGAAGATGATTTTAACCCTTCTGAAAAACCTCCACACATTTTGGCAAAGCAAATTTTTAATGATCAACATTTTGTTCCCCAACATGTGGCAAAAACACATGAATTTTACACAAACATTTTGATACAAACAGAATCAGTAAATTTCAAACATTATACTGATTCTAAAGATCTAAATTTTATCACCCATTCCACAGCCCAAATTATTAAAGTCCTCAGACCAAAAGATTGGGAACAAAATCCATCAGGCTTGCTAAAATTCCCAACCTCATTCTCCACAAAAAATAAACCATTGCCCCCATTTTTCATATTGGGATTATATTACCGCCTGGTATGTAGCATTTCAAATGAATAACAAACATATGCGGCATTCCTGGCTCATATACTTCAAATATGGATCCCAATACAAATTCCCCAATTGGTTTTAAAAATGGTGGACCTGGTATGGACCATCACCTGAAATTTTACCCCCAAAAATGAAAGACCTTTGGTCCAAATTTTTTGACAAATACCAACCTGAGCCAGATCAAAAACACCTTTACCAAACCATCCATTTTTTCACTAAATTAAATATCTCCTGGATCGTTTCATGGAGTTATGATTACGAATTTGATAAATGTCTCAATATAACCTCCTTGGTTAGAATTTTCAAAACCAAATTGTGGGACAAATTCAATGAAGAAAAATATGATGCAAAGTACTTGGATAATTTTTTCATACAAAATCCAAGTCTTTGTAAATCTGCATCCCCAGACAAGGACATAGCCAGATTTCTCCAAGCAAAATCTAATGCTAGTACTATACTAGCACAAGCATAAACCAAAAAAGAATACAAGAAGCTTATGGCAGAAATACTAAGTTCTATGGATTCTGATTCTGAAACAGAGGAAGAGGAAGAAGTATCCCAAACATCATCAGAAAGAACTGTGGATCTGGCAGAAGACTCCACTACAGTTAAGATGGCAAAAACCAAGAAGAAAAAATAGATTTCAAAAAAAAAAAATTAATGGTCTGCAAAGAAAAAATAATGGTCTGCAAAGTTATCATGAAGAATCTCTGCAGATATTGTCTCCAATAATGCAAAGCTGACTCATTGGATGAAGAGAAAGCCAAATTATGAAGGTCTGCAAAGTTATCATGAAGAATCTCTGCAGAAATTGTCTCCAATAATGCAAAGCTGACTCATTGGATGAAGAGAAAGCCAAATTATGAAGGTCTGCAAAGTTATCATGAAGAATCTCTGCAGAAATTGTCTCCAATAATGCAAATAGTACAAAGTAGAATTATTGTATTGAAATTGTATTGAGTGACGGAGCTCTCCCTCTATAAAAGCTCCAGAATCAAATGTAAGAGGCAGGCTCATATTTTATACAAAGAAATAAAAGATCTCCATACTTTCTTCCAATTATATTCTCCAAATTTTACCCAAACTTTAATCTTTTTCTCCAAGTTGTTTCAATTTTTTTTAGTACTCAAAATCTTAAATTTATTCTACTTCCAATCAAAGTTCCTATCCTCTGATCCACGGGATTGTCTGATATATATATATATATACTAGTTAAAGTACGTGCGTTGTACGTATTTTAATAATTTATAAATAATGAATTAAATAAATATAATAAATCACATAATAATTTGTGGTCTAATATAAAAATATATAAAATCTTCCTTTAACATTTGATAAAGCAACAATTAAGATTGAGAAATTTTTGTTCAAATTTTTAATTGTTTTACATTCTACCTCTGTTAGGCTATCCCACAACACAACACACATTGATAGCATCCCTGAAACTTTCAATAATAAATTCATAAATTATACAAATGATTTATGATGACAATAATATATATTATATAATCGAACAAAAGGTATATGTATTTTTTGTAAAATTTTTATTTTGGTTATTTGTTTTTTTAGGTATAAACTTTGTAATATAATTAATTTAAATTTTATTTTCTAATATATATGTACATAAAAACTCATTACTTCATAAATATAAATTTATGAGTGTAAAATACTCCAAGGTTACAAAAATATCTATAGAGGTTAACACCAACAGAGTCACCATACTTCAAACTAATACTATAGTTCTAACCCCTCTAATTAAAGATTTTTAATTCCCTCTATATGTATTATTATTGATTTGTATTTGACGTAGGTAAATATAAATTTATGAAGTATTATGTACATATATGTTCTAACTAAAAAACTTAAAATTTAATAATTATGTTTAAGTATTAAGAAAAGCTCCAATACCAAAAAAAACCAAAAGAATTACAAATAAAATATAGTCTATGGCAATACTTAATATTTTTTTGTTTTGTAATTAGAATATCTAATATACAAATAATCGAAGAAAAAAATAAGAAATAAAATTATATTCCACATATGCGTACTTTTCATTTTCATAATTTTGATTAATTAATCATCAAAATCTGGTCATTAGTTTACAAAGATTTGAAGTAATCAATGTCATTGAACAAACAAAAAAAAACTTAAAATCTACAACTATGGTTATCTTCAATAATGAAGGAAGGTTATCAATTTTCTTATTTGAATTACAGGGTTATATATAAAGAACAAAAATTAACATTTCATCAATAAAGAAGGTTATCGATTTCTAATGAAAAAAGAGAAGGTTATTATCCCCATCAAATGTTCATTAAAAAGCTATTTAAATTATCAAATGTTTTTTAATGTTATCAATAAATTCAGTAATTAACCTTATATTGTTAGTAATTTTAGTAAACTTTTATCAATAATAATGACATTTGCCAATGTTCTTCTTAAAGGTTACTAAAAAAGTTATAAAGGTTATAAAAAATGTTATAGTATTATAAGGTAATTTAGTAACCTGACATCTTTAATAAATTTAATAGCATTTCATCAAATCAATGAGGATTATTAATTTTCATATCTAAAGATTAGTGAAAAAAAAAAGCTGTAGTCCTATAATTGATTATCAATTATCAATTTAAAAAAGTTGTGAAGATTATATATATATAATCAACAAATTCAGTAACCTTATGTTTTTATTACTTGTAATAATTTTCATCAATTATGAATGTTACTAATCTTGTAATCTAAAATTACTAAAAAAATTATAAAAGTTATTAAAATAGCTATAATGCTTTCCACAAACTTAATAGCACTCTTGAAATTTTTATTTTTTTTTGCTACTCATGAACATGATATTGAAATGGACTACACAATAGGAGGTAGCCCTTGAAATGGACTACACAATATAACTTTTTATAAAAAAAATAAAGGTTAAATTTTTTTACTTAAAAATGACTTAAAACTTTTTTTTTATCTTAAAACTGTTTAAGATGTTATCAAAATAACTATAATGCTATCGAATAAGTTTTGCTACTACTATGTTCTAACCATGCACAAAAAAAATCCCATTAATATTTTATCAGATGCATAAAAAAAGACGTTTTAGGACAAAGGCATATCGACTGACATGTTTTTTATTAAATGCATAAAAAAGACGCTTTAGGATCGATGCATGATGCTATCAACAAATTTGACAACCATATATATCCTTAATAAATAATTAATACCAATTTTCTTACATAAGTAAAAAAAAAAAACC
The DNA here is from genome assembly GCA_001974805.1 of Corchorus capsularis. Lineage (NCBI taxonomy): Eukaryota > Viridiplantae > Streptophyta > Magnoliopsida > Malvales > Malvaceae > Corchorus > Corchorus capsularis. The sequence continues at coordinate 5,393 of AWWV01012657.1, forward strand.
TTAGATGTTATTAAAAAGGCTACGATGCTATTAATAAAAATTAAGTAACCTTAAATCCTTAATAACCTAAGAAATAAATAATGATAGTTACCAATTCTCTTATCTAAAATTACTAAAAAAAAGTTGTAGTGGTTATCCAAAAAAATATTTTATAATCTATTATTTCAATAACCTTACATTATTAGTAATTAGTAATATTGGTTATTGATTTTCTTATCTAAGATTACTTAAAGTTATAAAGGTTATGGAAAACATTGTAGTTCTATCTACATTCAAGTAATCTTACATCCTTATTAATTTTAGTAACTTTTAATCAATAATGGAAGTTACCAATTTTATCACTTAAGTGATCTACTGAAACACCTATCAAAGTTATTAAAATTGTATTACCAATCGTTAATAACATTAGTAAACTTTCATCAATGGTAATGATTTACCTTTTTCTCTCAAAAGTTACTGAAAAACCTATAATTTTATAAAAAAGGTATGGTACTATCAACTAATTCAATGACCTTATATTATAAAGATAAAGTACTGCTTTTCTTACCTAAGATTACTTAAAAGGTTATAAAGGTTATGAAAAACTTTATAGTACTATCTAGATTGAAATAACCTTACACGTTCTTATTAAGTTTAGTAACTTTTCATCATTAATAAAAGTTACCAATTTTATTACTTAAGTTTACTAAAAAAGCTATAAAAGTAAATTAAAATTGTATTTACTAATCCTTACATTCTTAATAACATGAGTAAACTTTCATCAATGGTGAATATTTACCCTTGTTTTCTCAAAAGTTATTAAAAAACCTATAATGATCATAAAAGATGTATAGTACTAACAACTAATTCAATAACCTTGCATTTTTTGTAATTTTGGTTATCATATTTCTTATTTATAGTTTATTAAAAAAGATTTAGTAAACTTTCATCAATAGTAAAGGTTACTAACTTTCTTATTTAAGGTTACAAAAAAATTCTATAATAATGATTATAAAAAAGGCATAATACTACTATCAAATAATCCAATAACCTTATAATATTAGTAATTTTAGTTATCAAATTTCTCATTTATGGTTTCTAATTAGAAAGCTAAACTCTATATTATCAAGAAATTTAACAACCTTACATGCTTAGTAACTTTATCAATGGTGAATTGTTATTAACTTTTTAATCAAAGAATACTAAAAAAGTTGTAGTGAATAAAGAGATATTTAGGGTTAAAAAAAATAAAGAGGGTAATTTATTGATATATAGATTGATGGTTAGTTAAAGTTCATATATATAGAATTAGGAGTTTAATTTTATTATTTTGTACTATGTGTATATGTTAATCAATCTTAGTGTTTCATGAATATTTTCAACAAAATTTTATAATTATTATTATTATTATTATTATATTTTGATATCACTAATTTTACTATTTCAATCTCTCCAAAACAAATCTCACAATTCAACTAAACACATCCGTACATGTAAGTCAAATTTGTATAAGGCTATTTCAAACTTAATGCAACATGAGGAAGTATAAAATTAGTTGTACAAAATTGGTTCCTAATTACTAATTCATATGTCCTTTCCTTTTTTGGTGATAGAGAAATTAAATTTATATATATGCGTATCTTTGGCAAGTTGAAGCAAAATTAAAATTGATATCTAGCTATTACTCTACCAAACTAATGAATGATTTATGTGATCTAATGAATGATAAATGTGATCTAAAATAACATAGCAAAAAGGTAATAATTTTATTTAAGGTTACAAAAAAAATCTATAATGATAAAAAAACAGGCATAATACTACTATGAACTAATTTAATAACCTTACATTCTTAGTAATTTTGGTTATCAAATTTCTCATTTATGGTTTCTAATTAGAAAGCTAAACTATAGAATTATCAAGAAATTTAGCAACCTTACATGCTTAGTAACATTATCAATGGTGAATGTTATTAATTTTTTAATCTAAGATTACTAAAAAAGTTGTAGTGGATAATTTAAGAGATATATAGGGTTAAAAAATAGTGAGTTTAATTTATTGATATATAGATTGATGGTCAGTTAAAGTCCTTGTATATAGAATTAGGAGTTTAATTTTATTATCTTATTCTTGTAGACACCCATTTTTGGTATATCCTTTTATTTAGAATATAAACTTTCTTATTTGCATTGGTAGATTTCCCCATTTACAAAACATCTTACTCATTTAGCATTTGCATTACATTTCAATATCAAAACCCCAAAAATATATATATATATATATATGTGTATATTTTCCTTGTCTCATTAGATTGCATAGTATTAGTACATCCATTTTAATCCATCCTTGTGATGGGGTGCTCTTTCTTAAATTAGGCCAAGCCTTTATGATTGAGTATTTGTTTTAGGGTGACCTTTCCATCATTTTGGACCTTGGACTTCAATTAGGATGCTTAGTACTTGGACTTGCTTTTGGGCCTTTTGATGGTTGAGAGCAGCCCAATTCCTTCTATTTTTGTTTATAGAAAATAAAAGAAAATAAAAAAAAAGAGGGAAGGAATTGGAAATTTACGGAAATAAAATAAGGTTCTGTTTTGTTCTTTACACTTATTCCTTAAAAAAAAAAAATTAATACAAAAAAAGGGGAATTTTCATTTGTTCCTTAATTTAGAAAATACAAAAAAAAAAAGAGGTCTCCATTCGGGCTTAGCTTGGTTCCTTAAAATCCCAAAATATAGATTTCCCTCTCCCTTGATGACTTAGTTCAGCATACATCTACAAGAATTAAAACAATTACAGCAGTTACACAGGCAGTCATGTAAAGCAAATTGTATATCAGGGGCATCAAAAACAGTTTTCAATCAAGAGCAGCAAAGACAGGGCACTGCAGTCAGCTTAATATACACACCCAATTCAGCATGCAATGCCACATGATCATTTAAGTGCTAAAGCCAAAATGGAGAGGTGATATGCTTTGAAAATCAATTCAGTGGCGTTATTTGGCACATGACAAGGTGGTATGCTCACAACATCAGGGAATCGAAACAGAACAGAGAAAATGGGTGGGGCATTAAAATGCAAGGTTATACAACCAGGATCAATAAACAGAGAGCACTACATGCATAATCTGTCAATTCTACCTCAATAGCAAGATCAAGAGATTTCTAAAACATTCTGTGAACATCAAAATGTGATCTTATCACAACCGCTAAGCTCACTATAGTCAGGCCAACAGAATCAAGATCATCACCATCCATAATTCTTAAAAGGCAGTTACATACAACTTCACCAACATATCAGCAACATGGAATTCAAAATATTTGCAAAGAAAGAATCTTTACCAATGTGGCAACCTTTAATTCGCCCCAAGTAAACCTCAAGACTGTTTTACTGGTCCAAGTCAGCAAGAGTACCTGAAGAGAGAGAGACACGTGTGAGAGAAACGATTTGGGCAAAATCATAAAAGTCAAAACAAATGAAGGGGAGAGGAACCTTCACTGAGCCAGCTCAGCTCTGTCTAATTCACAAAAGGACAAGTACAGAGCATATTCATGTTGTGCACACACTCACAGGCCATCAAACTTCATCTGAGGAACAGACAAAAAGGGAAAATTAGCATTAAAACAGGAAATGGAAAAAACAAAGCCCTTGGATTAAAAAGAAACCCATGGTCGAGATCAAGCATAAAAGGCATATAAGTATCACATTTCATCAGAAGAGGGAGGACAGTTTTTCAGAGACAAAGAAAACCCTAGCAGAGCCTAAAATTGAGGCAAGTTCATCAATTTTCTTTGAAAAAAATACAAAAAAAAACCCTAGTTGCTACAGTTTTCCGGTGTTCATCTTTCAATCTTCAAAAGAAAAAACAAAACAAAAGGACAGTTTCAAAAAAAAAAACTCTAGAGTTCTTAGATTCATTTTTACAGTAACCAAACACAGAGACTCAAACTTCAAATAGCTTTGCATCCTGAGTTTATAGTTTCAATTCTAGCTTAGGGTTCACCGAAAATAGAATAAAGAAAGCTTTGATCATTTTTTTTTTTCCTTCCCATCGAAACAGCAAGATTTATCATTTGTCTTACAGATTCAAAAACATCAAAGACTCCATTGTTCATTCATTTTCCTAGCACACAACCAACAACAAAAAATCCCAAAGAGACCCCTTTTAGGTAGTTCATCAAATCAAAAATCCTACAGTTCCTTCTAGTTTTATCAAAAAAATAAACAACAAATACAAGGAAGCCGCCGGGATTTGGGAGGTTAAAGCTTCAGGTTTAGGCATTTTAGAAGCCATTTAGGCAAGCGGTTCGGTCAAGGGAGAGAGTGAAGCAAGGGGAATGACATACCTGAAAATCAAGGTGATCCGACGGTGGGTTTTGCCAGATCGGAGGTGGGATTTTGATTCGGTTTAGGCTAGATTTATAAGGATAGAGGTGGTTTCTGCTGAAATCGAGACTAGATTCAAGGAGAGCGCGACAAGGGGGATTTTTTCTGGAAATTTCGAGCTCCATCCGAGATCCGGCGAAGGTCCAGTGCGGCGGTGGTGATTTCCGACTGGTGGTGTCGACGGTGGCTTTTAAAAGGAAGAAGAAGAAGTTGTAAAAGCTGCTAGGGTTTTACTTTATATATACAACCCATCAAAACCCCAAACGGCGCCGTTTCAATTAGTACTTAACCCAGATAAGTCTCAAACCGGTTCAGATCCGCCGAACCAAATCGACCCGGTCCGCACTAATCCAACCCGTGTAAGCCCATTCCAATTTGGTGACTTTTCTGACTTGGGCTTTTAAGTTATTTCATATTATGCATTTGGGCTTTGCTCATTCTAAAGCATTTGGGTTTATTTAGATATTAGCTAGATATGTGGACTATTTATTGGGTCAATGCATTTAGACCTAGGTTTTCATTTAGTTAAGGTTTAATTTTATTATCAATTTAGTAATTTTAGCTTAAACTTTTAGTAATTGCTAAAAAATTGAAAAAAATAGAAAGAGAAAGAAAATGGACATATTAGTTAAGCATATTGCATTTATCTTTATTTTCATTAATTGTTGCAAAATATAGATATGTCATGTGGCTCTAAATGAATTTGACTCCCGTGAAAGGAAAGGAGGGTGGCTCGTTCATGCGTGTCTGAGTTTGTCCGCCTTCTCCCGGAGGCTTGGAAGTTCCCGGAAGTCGTTTACCGTTTATTGGGAGGCGGCGAACGGTGTTCCTCGTATAATTGATGGGTAATTAAGCTTTAACCGGAAAACATGCATCACGTGCATTCATGCATTTAGGTTAGACTTAGTAATTTTCAATTAATAGTTAAAGAAAATCCAAAAAAAAAAGGAGATTGAAAATGAAAATAGAATAAAACTATTTTCTTCAAAATTAAAAAAAGTTTGTGTTTGATAATTGTTCTCTTTTAGTTTTCCAAAGAAAAAATAAAAATTAAAAAACTGAGTCTTTCAAAATTAAATAAGAAAGAAGGTTTTCCAAAAATCCAAAAAAATAAAAAAAATTCATTCCAAGTTTTCAAAGTATTCAATTTAGTTCTTTTCAAATTGGGAAAGTTCCCATCAAGTTTTCAAAGTGTTCAATTTAAGTTTTTTCAAAACATTCAAACATCATTTTTCAAATAGCGTCGTTTTAACGGTAAGTTTTAAAGAAAATCCTCATCATGAGGAGCCCAAAAAGAGAACAAATAATAAACGGGGAAGTCCCCAACATTCCTATTTCAAAATCCAAAACCTATTTTTGCTTGTTTATTTGCTTAATTTCAAAAATTAATAAAAGAGTTCAATGACATGAAGATACTTAAGAATAGGGACAACCAATAATAGAAACCCACAGTTAATTCTCGACTAGTCAGTGCCGTCTTTTTTACGGGCGTCGTGGGGGTGCTAATCCTTCCCCACGCGTACCCGACTTCCGAACCTTTAAGACTCTGGTTAGAAGACCGTTTATTAGGTTTAGTGTTGCCTTTGCCAAGCTTAGATTAATATTAGACTTAATAATCTGATAGGTGGCTAATCACACCTAGGTTAAAAAAGATTAGTGGCGACTCCCATAGGATTTCAATAGTAGCTTCATTCCCATAGTTTTTCTACTCCTTTTAAGTCGTTCAGCGGTAGGATTCGGTACCCCCCGGACCCGGACGTTGCGACAATTCTATGTGTATATGTTAATCAATCTTAGTGTTTCATAAATATTTTCAACAAATTTTATTCTCATTATTGTTATTCTGATGTCACATTGTAATACCTAATTTCACCTTTTCAATATCTACAAACAAATCTCAGAATTCAACCAATCATATCGGACCTGGAAGTCAAGTTTGTATAAGGTTATAACTAAACTTAATGCAACATGAGGAAGTATAAAATTAGATGTACAAAATAATTCCTAATTACTAATTCATATGTCCTTCCTTTTTTTGGTGATAGAGAAATTAAATTTATATGCTATATATGCGTATCTTTAGCAAGTTGAAGTAAAATTAAAATTGATATCTCGCTATTACTCTACCAAATTAATGAATTATCAATGTGATCTAAAATAGCAAAAAAGTAATGAATGGATGATCTAATCTTAATCTTCAAATGAAAGTATAATTTTTCCAAAAACAAAAGAAATGGAATTGATCAACTTCTTTCTTAACTTCTCTACGATCCATTTTGCTCAAACAAAATTTTTCACTCATAATTATTCTTTTGTACTTGATTATTTTCTTTCTCGCAATTACTGCAACTCTCTTTTACATATATTAAATCTAAACCATAAAACATGGAATTCTCTATACAAAGCTTTCTTCGATTATACTAACTTTTGTAATGTAAGTTTATTTGGGCAAAAAGTTATTTAAAAAAATTTTATAGATGAAGAAGAGCATGATGCAATAAGAAAAAGAAGAGAGAATATGAATTTCACAAAAAAAAAAATGAAAGAAATTGCAAGCAACTATAAGATCAACATCATTTAAAAAAAAAAAAACCTTTTTTCCCAAACAAAGTTGGGTTGGGAGAAGAAAATAATACTATGCAAAACAATAATTATGAGTGAAAATATATAAACTTTTTCACTTACTTATTGTAGATGGTTTAAAATTTAATAAGGGTTAATATTTAAAAAAAAACGGAAAAAGGGTTTGTTACTCATACTTTGGTAACGAAAAACAAATTTACGGTGTTGAAATATAAACACTAACTACCATGGGAAATATAACACTGGTACCGATATTAGTTTTCTTCTAAAAATAATCTTGAATTTTTTTTAATTAATGTATATGTCATGACTCACATGAAAAAAAAATTCTAATAGTTTCATTTTAAAAAATGATATTTTCTAATACACAAATGCAACATACCTAAACCTCATTATCATTAACATAAAAAAATTGGGAAAAGTGTATTTATAATAGTTTATAGGAAAAATAAATCTTCTTTTAAAGCCCCTTACATTTTATTTTACTCAAATAAGCCCCTATTTTCATATTGAATCTAAATAAACTCTTATTTTTAAATTATACCAAATAAACCCTTATTTTTTTAGTATTTATCTAAAATAGGCTACATTCGGCCAAAAAAATCTAAAATAGGCTATCAAGGCTGATTTTGTTATTAAAAAAACTCTTATACTATTTATTGGTAAAAGTATAGATACTTTTATTTTGATGCATGGACTTATTAGGTGCAAATGAAAAGTTTCGATGCTTACTCAAGTACAATAAACGTTTAGGTACTTTATTTTGATAAAATAGAATAATCTAGGATTTTTTTTTTTAAAAAAAGTTTTTACACTTTTTTAATTTTAATTAAAACATGAACTACCTCGATCTACACATATATAAATCAAGGAATAGAAAAACGTGAGGAAAACATATTTGATCATTTTCTTTTTCCTAAAGAACTTGTTAATTATTTTGTTTTGCTTATCTATTAATGATAATATTGACTGCCTTTCAAAAAAAATTATTTTGTTTTGAAATCCAATTGAAAATATATTCTTGTTAGATTTAATTAGATATAAATAGAGTTTCTAGTAGAGTAAAATTATAATATTTAAACAATTACATTTAAAAAATATATTCAAAATAAAATTACATATTAAACCTTAAAAGTTAAATTTAATATTTAAAATTAAAAAGAGTATTTTAGATATTTCAGGTCAATGTTTTTGAAGTTTAAGATTATAGAGTATAAAGATGTATATTTGCACAAAGAGGAAGGTATTATTTATTTATTTAAGTATATTTATATATGTCAAGGTTGTTATTTTCAATGTTTTACATGCTTTTTAATTTTATACTAATTTTCTGATGATACCAAAAATCTTCATTTGCTCCAAAGACCATCGGGTACGCAAAGAGCATTGATGTGGACTGTGTTCCAGCTTTTTACAATATGAACAATTTGCAAGTGATTGATACTGGAAGAATATCTAATGCAGCTGAATTGATGCACATTCTTCAAAAATCACCTAATTTACAGTCTCTAGATTTCCCTGAGCTATTGGCCAAAAAAAAGATTTCCCTGAGCTAAGTTTCTGGATTTTCAAGTCTTCAATATTCTGATTGAATTTGTGAAATACTAATTGATTTTCTGGTTTTGTCAGGCTTTTTACTTTGACATGAACCCAATGAACAATAAACTTTTTGTAAAGGATGCTGTACCGCTCTGTTTGAAACGTTCTCTCAAAACTTTTAGCATATCAGAATTTAGGGGATATAAAGAACATTTTTGTTTCTTAAGATATATAGATGAGAATGCAGATGTTTTGAAGCAGTGTACAGTGCGTTGGGCAACGGGGACAGTATGTGGATTACTAGACACGAAAAGTGACATAGAGGAGCTAAGGAGCAAATTCATCCGCACAGATTGTGTATATCACTTTTCATAAACCTAATTTCTTGTTGAACTACCAATTTCAAAATTGCCAAGGCATTAACTCGATTATTATGTTTTTGTAATTGGCTTTTCTTTCATAGGTCCAATAACATAAATTCGAGTTGTGTTACTATTATTTTGGTTTTTACTTTAAATAAAATGCCCATTGGGCATATTATTATGTAAGAATGTCACCTTGTAAATCTCATTTTTAGTTTCAGTTAATAATCCTTGGAAAATATTATGAAAACCACATGTAATCTACAAAGAAAAAATAAGTCAAAGGAGAAAAAAAAACATGTTTAATTGAAGTTGATGTCCCCTTTCCCTCTCTTCCACTCAGGTTATATATTCTTTTCCCCTTGCTCTGTCTTTAATTGCTAATTAGGTTCCAAAAATACAGAATTTTCTTAATTGCAGAGATACCTTGGAAGCTTATTTTGCACAACTAAAGAATTAATATTGCCATGATAATACTTGAGCTCATGGCAAAAGCTCTAGGGATTAGATGGATCCTAATCACATGGAAACCTTGTTTGAAGAAGGTATCAAGCAATGGGAATAAACTATATATTATCCCGCATGTCCAGAGCCAGAGCTTGCAATTATTGGCCTCAACTCTCAATCTCTCACTCTGATTCTATTCCAAATCATGTTAAAATCATGGAGGTAATTATTAATTACTATATTGCAATAATAATGCATATTATTATGTTGCACCCATAAAAGGGAAATAGTTTTATGTTACGAATTTGTACCAAAAAAAAGTATTATGTTATGAAGAAGAAAAATAACAAAGATTGGGACTTCGGGAGGCGTTTTCCAACCGAAAGCAATGAAGATTGTTAGGGTTCGGTACCAAAAAAAAATGTTAGGGTAACAGGAACATCAAGGTGGAAACCCTATTGTTTCTGCAATAACGAGAAAGAGGAAGAACAGAGCAGAGTAACGAGATAGAGGAAGAACAGAGCAGAAAAACATGGATGAGCAGGATGACGGTTTTGGTGATAAGGACAGAATTAGTGGGTTGCCAGATGATATCCTCCTCGACATACTTTCGAATCTTCCGATGAAGGATATTAAAGCTACTTCTGGACTGTCAAGTAGGTGGAAATACTTGTGGATTTTCTTTCTTCCTGTTCATAATTTCAATTTGGAATTTTAAGATATTCTAGGTTGCAGTTAAATATAATTGTGGTCAAATCTTTCCCTTGCCTGATAGCCTTTTTACTTCCGATTCACTCACTACATTGCAGTTAAATATAATTGCACGGATAAATCTTCCTACTTCTTCTATATGCTTCCCAAGACTTAAAACTTTACATCTTACATATAAATTTCAAGACAAGTCTGATGCAGAGCAACTTTTTTCTAGTTGTCCGGACTTGAAGATTTGCTTTTAGAATGTTGTGCTTGGCTGAATTGCAAGGATACTTTTAAGATTGTGCTTAGTATTTCTATCATCCTATTGTGTAGTCCATTTCAATATCATGTTAATGAATAGTAAAAAAAAGCAAATAGTGATTTGATCATTTTTTTTTGAAGAAAAGATTGTAATTTTCATTTATGAAAATGAAATTACAAAGATAATACTCATAATTACAATAAATTGAGAAGAATGCTCCTGTCTTAGATCTAAATCTAGGTCTTGCTCCTTGATCAGATGAGTCATTTTGATGATTGTACGGAGTCTCTAACCTTCTTCATTAATCTTTCACATGTCCACCACTCCATCGCTTTTGCTTCTCGGTGAATCCAAGAAAAAGTTTTCAACAACAATAAAAAAGTGACTGATTCGAGGATCATCAGCACCCACCCTTTGATCAGAAAGAAAAACCATTCCGACAAGGCAAACTATTTTCAATCTATTGCAAACTAAAAACTGGACAAAAACCAGACTCAGACTCAAATTAACTGACTCAAAAAAACGACTAAACCCAACAGATCAATAGATCTGGGGACTTTATTCTAAAATAAAAGTAAAAAGGATCAGACTCCTCCTCCCCCTTGACAAAAGAGTCAGGAGGAGGAGGAGGAAACAAAATTTCGAAGGGAGGAGGCTGATTGTTTGTTCACAAAAAGGCAAATTAGTGATTTGATCATTTTGTTTGATAGTAAATTTGGACAGTGATTTATGTAAACGCTTGCTTTTACCTAAGATGGAATTAAAGATAGTGATTTGATCATTTTGTTTGATATTAAATTTGGACAGTGATTTATGTAAATGCTTGCTTTGATCGAAGATGGAATTAAACCAATCCAGATCACATGAATAAACCTATTACAGGAGGGCTTATAAAGTGAAACTATATATGCACTCAAGACTTACCACAGGAGGTACATTTATGGACCTGGAAGTAAAAGCCATAAATTTACAGGAGTTTAGGAAGTATATCAGAACGGGACTTTCAACTGATTCAACTCAATTAAGATATCACACACAGCGAGGAAACTAATTAGCTAGATAGTTGATTGGAGGGGAACCAGATATTGGAACAGATTATGAGCAATTTTGCTTTACAACTTTGTATACTAATAAACCAATTAATTACTAAATTAGTAATATACAAAGGAAAAAGATATTGCAGGCTAACCTTTATGTTGAGGTTCTACTCTTTTCAGGTATTTTCCTGCACCTGTTATATATAGTACCACTTGCAATCTTACCTCCGGAGCCTTTCCGCAACTCTGGTACCAAAATTATAATATATGCTAAAGATTACCCTTCATGCAACAAATGTTCAAATCTTTCCCTTTGAAAGAAATTCACAAAAGATTTTGAATAACTGTTGAAAACTTGGAACCGCCATTTTTATCTACAGCCTAACACATATGTCAATTATTGTTTACTTAAACTGTTTGAAGTATTTTGAAAAAAAAAAGTTAGGAGAAACGATGTACAACGGGAATGCTACTTTTTCCCTCACCTGACACATTCTTTGCACATCCTTTTTAATGGTTGATTGATTTGCCAGTACCCAATGACCATATATATATTAGTAAAAGTAATATACATATATAAAAATAAATAAACTTAAAATTTCATTGCAAATATAAAATCAGAACTCTACTCTTCTGCTTAGCTAATGACTTACTTAGACCAGTAAAACAGGTTTTGTTTTAGCAGCAGAAAGAAAACATGTTAGGATTTTGACTCAAATCTTAGTTTGATTTGAATTGGGATTTTTTAGACCTATTGTTTGGTGGATAAAAAAATTTGGTAAACAAGAATCCTAGTAGGAAAGGGATTACTTGGAGGCTAAGTTTATGCTAGTATAAAAAGAGAGTTTCTCTATGATTTTTTGTATGCTTGGAGAAAAGATGTAGTTTAAGGGTTAGATTTGGGTGGAAGCACCCCATAGGACAAAAGGATGGTCCTTATGGGTGTGTGTGAGATTGTTTGGTTTGATGTTTAGTTTTGTTGATGTGATGATTGGTTTGCAGAGACCGAGCGAGAGTGCTCATAGAGACCGAGCGAGAGTGCTCAAGATTGTTTGGGTTTGGTTTAGGATTAATTGTTAGATTGAGTTGAGAGATTGAGTGATAGTTATTGATAATTATGTGTTGATGTAATTTTCTATAACTAGTGAATATCTCTTCTCCGTGGATGTAGGCAAGTTCAGTGCAGAACCACGCAAATTCTTTTGTCTTGTGTGGATGATTTATTATTTTAGTTGCTTCCGCTTGCATGATTAATTTGGTAGATTATAGTTTGGGATATCCGGGTTACAACAATTGGAATCAGAGCTCAGGTTGAATGGATTGGAGGTTGCCCGGTAGCCTAAACTTGTGATATGGTTCGGTAGATTTGGTTATCGTGGAGATTGTCAAATTTTGCTGCTTGATGATGGTTTTGAAGATTGCAAGTTGGCTTTTCAAATCAGATTTGGATGAAAAGCAAGATCAGATTCGGAATTAAAGTTGAAGATGATGCAGTGAAGATGAAGACACACAAGAGAAGATTGCTTGAAGATTGGGAGACTTTCATTATAGGTGGAGCCATACACGTCCTTGAAGATTGAAGATTTGGTGGAATTTGAGTCAAGGTGGAGATTATTAGGATTTTGACTCAAATCCTAGTTTGATTTGGATTGAGATTTTTTAGACCTATTGTTTGGAGGACAAAAAGACTTGGTAAACAAAAATCCTAGTAGGAAAGGGATTACTTGGAGGCTAAGTTTATGCTAGTATAAAAAGAGAGTTTCTCTATGATTTTTTGTATGCTTGGAGAAAAGATGTAGTCTAAGGGTTAGATTTGGGTGGAGACACCCCATAGGACAAAAGGATGGTCCTTATGGGTGTGTGTGAGATTGTTTGGTTTGATGTTTGGTTTTGTTGATATGATGATTGGTTTGCAGAGACCGAGCAAGAGTGCTCATAGAGACCGAGTGAGAGTGCTCAAGATTGTTTGGGTTTGGTTTATGATTAATTGTTAGATTGGGTTGAGAGATTGAGTGATAGTTATTGATAATTATGTGTTGATGTAATTTTCTATAACTAGTGAATTTCTCTTCTCCGTGGAAGTAGGCAAGTTCAGTGCCGAACCACGTAAATTCTTTTGTCTTATGTGGATGATTTATTATTTTAGTTGCTTCCGCTTGCATGATTAATTTGGTAGATTATAATTTGGGATATCCAGATTACAAAAAAAAGTTAGGAGAAACCATGAAGAAACAGGAATGCTACTTTTTCCCTCACCTGACACATTCTTTGCACATCCTTTTTAATGGTTGATTGATTTGCCAGTACCCAATGACCATATATATATTAGTAAAAGTAATATACATATATAAAAATAAATAAACTTAAAATTTCATTGCAAATATAAAATCAGAACTCTACTCTTCTGCTTAGCTAATGACTTTCTTAGACCAGTAAAACAGGTTCTGTTTTAGCAGCATAAAGAAAACATAGATACATAACACATCTAGCTGAAATATATACATTTGATCATGCTTGCCATTATTGTCTGACTGTACTTATTAATTTCATGCACTTTGTGATACTTGAAGAAAAGAAACTTGATGATTATTTCATGACAACCTTAGGACTTAGGACTGTGAAGTTAATAATTTCAAGCTTATTATTACCAACAGAACTTTATAGAATTAAATATATATATATATATATATATAAAAGTATAAGATATGAAGATTTATAACTCAAATCATAATAGCCATATAAGATATATATGAAACAAAAAACCAGGCAACAAGAGAGATGAACAATATATGATGATAACAGAAATTCCAGTAATGATGAGGATCAACTTAATTGTATCAGAATTAGTTAGCAACGGGAATGGGAAGTTTATGCCAAATATTCCTATTACTACCCCAAATATGGCCAGACGCAGCGGACATGTTCAAAACGGAAGCATAAAGAAAAGATAATTTGGAAAATTGTAGAATTCTTAATTAACTTCAAATTGAGGGTTTACAACCTTTAAATAGTCTAAGAAAGATAAGGAAAGCCCAAAACGGCACGAAATAAAAGTGCTAAGAACTTAAAATTGGCGACATCTCACTAAGACTGTCTTTTCAAGTCCTAAATGAAGTGTTGAACGGCATCTCACTAACCCAACTCCAGTTTTTAAGTTCTTGTATAGTCTAAAGTTCCAAAGAAGTGTATATTGTGCTTCTAATTATCAAGGTTTGAAGGAGAAATTATTAGAGAAGACCATTGTCAATTATGTAATGAACCACTAATTAAAATTGTGCCACATCAAAATAACTCATAAAATTTAGACACGAAGTGTAAGGTTTAGCCCCCTTAAAATAAACAATATGGAAAGAGTAAGTTTCAAAATTAAAATATCACTACGATAGAGTTTTAAAGATCACTGAGTTTTCATGACATTAGTGGTTGGTTTTATCAATGCTGTGATGGGTTATTCCACCTAATAATTTCTCTTACGGAGATTTGACTTTCGGAAAGTACTAAAAATAAATCTTGGTAAATTTATCTATAATAAATTCTATACATTAATTGATCATTTATTGCTTGCAAAAGCAAGCATTAAGGGCCTCTTCTTACTTTTTTTGTCAACTTGTTTTTTTTTTTGTTTTTAAGAATGGTCAACTTGTTTGTTGTCCACTCATTTGAATGTGACAGATCTGGTTATAACTAGAGGTGGTAAAATGAATCCGATCTAAGAAAAATCCGTCCGAAAACTCGAACTCGACCTGAATCCGATTGATCAGAAAAAGTAAAATATCTGAACCCATCTGAACCCGAACCTGAAAAAACCCGAATCCGAAAAAGCTCAAACCCGAAAAAATCAGAACCCGAAAAAACCCGAACCCGAATAAGAAAATTTATGAAAATTTCATTTATGCCCTATGGTTTTTCATATGAATATTTTAAAAGGTAAATTAATAAATTACATATAAAATTTGAAAAAAGTAATGACATTATTCATCCGGATAAAAAGGGTAAATGATCTGGCCAAAACCTGAACTGAACCCGAATTAACCTGATCCAAATTCAACCCGAACCCGAATTAACCTGACCCAAATTCAACCTGATTTGACTTAAACCCGAATCCGAAAATGACCTGAATCCTATGACCCGAGACCGAACCCAACCTAACCCGTTTGCCACACACTGAACATACACAAGACAAGCATTTACTATAAACTATTTGAGCTTGTTCTTGAAAGTGGTTTTCCTTTAGAAACTGCCAAGTTTTGAAGCATATAGAGAAGTGTCCAGTTTAAAGCTATGGAAGCAAAGCCTAAATCCCTGTCAGTGCCTTGTGTCCAAGAGCTGGCAAAGAAGCCACTGCTGAAAGTCCCCCCCTCGATATGTGCGTACCGATGAAGACTTTACCTTACCAACCAGTACACAATATTTACCCCAAGTTCCTGTTATTGACTTTCAGAAATTGGTTTCCGAAGATATGGAACTGCAGCAATTGCACCATGCTTGCAAAGATTGGGGTTTCTTCCAGGTAATTTGTATACTTATAATAGACATGGCTGCTTCAATTTTATATGTTTAGGCTCTAGAAATTGATGCTGGATTGAACAAGAAATTATTTGTGATTGATCGATATGAAAGTGTGTTGTGTAGTTAATAAATCATGGAGTCAGCAGTTTATTAGTGGAAAAAGTGAAGTTGGAGATCGAAGAGTTCTTCAATCTTCCAATGGAAGACAAGAAGAAATTTTGGCAAAAAGCAAATGAGATAGAGGGATTTGGGCAGGCCTTTGTTGTATCTGAGGATCAGAAACTTAATTGGGGAGATTTGTTTTTCATGATTACCCTCCCAACTCATTTGAGGAACCCTAACTTATTCCCCAAGCTCCCTCTCCCACTCAGGTTAAAATTCTTTTCCCTTACTTTGCCTAAAATAATTGCTTAGGTTCCAAAAATAATGAATTTTCTTAATTGCAGGGATACATTGGAAGCTTATTCGTTTGAAATGAGAAATCTTTCAGTGAAAATACTTGATCTCCTTGCAAGAACTCTGGGGATGGATCCTAATGACATGAAATCCTTGTTTGAAGAAGGGTATCAATCGATGAGGATGAACTATTATCCCCCATGTCCAGAGCCAGAGCGTGCAATTGGCCTCAATGCTCATTCTGATGCTTCTGCTCTCACCATTCTACTCCAAATCAATGAGATGGAAGGCCTCCAAATTAGGAAAGATGGGGCATGGATCCCTGTTAAACCCCTTGCAAATGCTTTTGTAATCAACATTGGAGACTCTCTGGAGGTAATTAATACTATATATGTGAACTGCCTATTATTTTGATGACAAACAACTTAATTTAGCTGGGGCCAATTTCAAATTATGTTATTTAATTTTGCAGATTGTTTCCAACGGGATTTACCGTAGCATTGAGCATCGAGCAATGGTTAACTCAGTAAAAGAAAGGGTTTCAATTGCCACGTTTTACGGCCCGAAATTGGATGAGGAAATGGGACCAGCACCAAGCCTCATAACTTCACGAACTCCAGCATTGTTCAGGAGAATTGGTGTTGCTGACTATTTCAAGGGATACTTTTCCAGGGAGCTTCGTGGGAAAACTAATTTGGATGTCATGAGGGTTCAAAATCATATTGCTAAGTAATGAGATTTATGGAGACTCGTGCTCTAAAAAAAAAGATTTATGGAGACACGCACATGGATACCATATCGACCACAAATTAAAACATTTACCTTTTAGATCAACCTCCACATTCACATCTATTGTACATATAATCAATATATATTGTTTACTTTTCTTAATTAGCATCACTAATCTTTGTGAATTAAATGAAAGCAAACTTAGGTAGTCAAACCAACAAAGCGTGTTACTCCTTTTAATATGGCTTAATGAGCAAAAAGGTCCTGAACTTATATCGAACCGTCAAATAAGCCCCTAAACTTTTATTTTAGTCAAATAAGCCCTTTTGCTAAGGCCAAATGCTCTAATAAGGAGTAAACGTTTTAAGATTTTCTCAAATAAGGATCAAAATACACAATTCCAACAAATTAGAACACATACTTAGCAAATTTTTACAAAATAAGGAGTCCTTAAATGAAAACCAATGCTTCTCATGCATACACGTTAAATTTGATAGAAAAATGATATTATCATGTTAATTAAAAATCAAACCCTATTAATCAAAATAAATTCATTAAACGTATATGATATAAAATTATCGTGTGCTTTTCAATTTATATATATCTCACACATTAGTATTAACTTATATTATATCCAATTTGTAAAAAAATATGAACTATGATTTCTAATTTGTTGAAATTGTGTATTTTGATTATTATTTGAGAGAATCTTGAAACGTTTAGTCCTTATTTGAGCATTTAGCCTTAGCAACAGGGCTTATTTGACATTTTTTAAGAGTTCAGGGGTCTATTTGACCAAAATAAAAGTTTAGGAACTTATTTGACGGTTCGGTGTAAGTTCAGGGGCCTTTTTGCTGATTAAGTCCTGTTAATATACACAAGTCTTCACTTTCACGTGTGTTGCACGTGACCGATCGCGTTTAAATTAAATAAAAATTAAATTAATAATTGAAATTAATTATAAGTAAATCTGTCAAAACCTTACCGAACTCGATAACCTGTTCAACCCTGCCAAACCTGATTTGACCAGAAAAAAGTAAATGATCCGAACCCATCCGACCATATTGTTATAATTTTAACCATTCTAATTATCATTTATTCAATGAAATTTTATATTATTGTTATAATTTTACCTGTTATGATCAAATTTGCTACACTTCATTTTATGAACAATAATTATATGAATAAATACTAAATCCGTTATATGAATAATTTATGATAAGTTTATAATTAGTAATTTATTTTTTTACAATTGAGTAAATAACAAGTCATATCAGCTCGCACTGGCCCTACGAGCATTCCTTATTTTAAAGTGGTGCTTGATTAATTGATTGAATAAGAATATTATAATCAACTATATAAGATCCACATGCATTCTTTGTTTTAGAGAATTACTTGATTAATTGATTAATCAATTATTCTCCATTTTCCCTTTAAAATTAAAGTCATACAAACTAGATTTTTTTAAAAAAAAATTGGTTTGTTCAACCATTCAACGAACCTGATGAAAGGAAAGGTTTTTGCTGAATTCGTTGGCCAGTTGTTCGACTTTTTTATTGCTACGTTGGAGGAATTATCCAAATTATCGACAAACACCATCTTGCCTTAAAGAAACAGAGGATATTTTTTTGCGATTAAAAATGACATTTATAACAGTTGCCTTTGAGGTTTGATTTTGAGAGAAGAAGCTTCATTTTTTAGAAGGGGAAAAACATTGAACGGGCCATGCTGAAGGGATGAGGAAGGAGAAGAAAGAGGAGAGAATAATGAAAGTAGAGAAGAAGAACAATTTTGGAGAAAAAGGCTTAATCTGTATTGTGTGATTAAAGAGTATAAATACAAGGTATAAGATAAGTGATAGACTAAGTATAAGAGATATACATGTGAGAATTAAATTTACAATTCAAATTTAGTTAGCTAGACTAGATTATCTCTTATCCATCAGTTAGGATTTGAAACAAGGTTGTTAGTTTCGTACCGGGCCATATTTCGGTTTTCTTAAAAAAATGGTATGTACCGGTTTCGACTGTTTCGCCGTAGCAGCTTACCGTGATAATGTGGCTGTGGTGGTTGAATTGATTTAGAAAGAAAACTTAAACAATAGCAAGTGGGGTAAATGGGATGTAGGGAGTACGGTTGCAGTAAAGTGGCTATGGTGCTTGAATTGAATCAGAAAGAAAAATTAAATAATACCAAGTGGGGTAGATAGGGATATAGGGTTGCTGCAGTAAATCGCTTTTATCAGTTGGAAAGTAAAAAAAAAAAGTAGTCAGAGAATGTGAATTTGAGTTTCGGGCGAAATGAAGTTTTTCGCCGAAACTAACCGAAAAGAGCGAGATGACCGGAATCACACCGAAATTACCGAAAATCAACCTGATACGAAACAAGCACCCTACCGGTATCGGCTATTAAGAATAACGGATCGGTACGAAATTTACCTCTTTGATTTGAAATCCTTATTCCCTCCAATACTCCCCCGCAAGATGGTGGATTTGCTTAGAGACACCAATCTTGGAGATTAATGTAGTAAATCTGTCAATGGCAAAGGCTTTAATAAGAGCATCTGCTAACTGTTGCTATGTAGGAATATGCTTCACTTGTAGTTGGCCAGCAGTGATTATCTCACGAACAAAAAAATAATCTAAAGCTAGATGTTTCATCCTGGTATGAAACACAGGATTGGCACATGTGTATGTTGCACTGAGATTGTCACAAAGAATCAATGGTGTTGCTGGCAATTGAACATTTAATTCAGTGAGTAGGGACTGTATCCATGTAAGTTCAGAAACACTCATTGCAATTGCTCGGTATTCATCTTCAGTAAAGGAGCGTGCAACTGTCTTTTGTTTCTTTGAACACCAAGATATTGGAGTTTTGACATAGTAGATGATATAAGTAGAGGTAGATGTTCTATCATCAGTGTTGCCAGCCAAATCAAAATTTTTCATAAACTGTAATGGTTGGTTTAGCTATTGAACTTATGAAAAAATCATGCTAGATTGTGCCCTTTAGATACCTCAACACTCATTTCAAAGCTTGAAGGTGCAGTGTGGTCGGTTTATGAATGAATTGAGATAGTTTATTCACTGCATAGCAGCTATCAGGGCTAGTGAGTGATCGAGGCAAAATAGACCCTATTTTTATGATCATTTTCCTATGCTTTTTGCTATTTTTATGTGGAATTTAACCCTATTTTGCAAGTATTTGTGTTTTTAGGTCTTGAAGACAAGAAAAGTGGAAACTTGTTGTTTTTCACTATTTTTGGAGCTATTTTGGTGACTTTTTACAGAAATATGGACTTAGCAATTTGGAGTGAAGATTTGGAGATTCGAAGTTCGTATTTGAAGATAATTTGGAGATTTGAAGACTATTGAAGAATTATTTCAAGAAGTAAGAATTGAAGATTTGGAGCTTATTTGCAAAGGATTGGAGCCAAGCCCGGAAGTTAAGGATTTTTGGATAATTTATATGGGATTATACTCAGCCCATATAAGTCCATAATTGGTGTTAAAATCCTAATTGGTGGTACCTATCTCCATGGAATTATCCAAATCCCGTAATTTCCCGTAACTAGTCCTATTTGGAGTAGGAATTGTCACAGTCTCAGTAGAAAGGCCATAACTTTCTGCTTAGATGTCCGTTTTAAGCCCATGAGTAGCCGTTGGAAAGCTAATTTCAAGATCTACAACTTTCCTTTGAAGTACAAAGCCCAATTCTGCCATCTTCAAGTCTGAATTTGACGTCGAAGTTTCTGCACGATCCCAGAAAATTCCAGGATCCTATTTTGACTTGGATTCTACTCTAGGATGACATCTAATCCAACTTGGAGACAAAGTCAGCCCCTAGAACGTCCTAGCCTCTTTTCCTAAGTCTAATAGGAGTCTTTAGGTTATTTTTCCACTATAAATAGCCATCTCCTGTAACACAAATCACATATACATAATTCTCTATCGTCTTTTTCTTAGAAAATATTCTAGTTTTTTTTTCTCTAGTTTTAGGTTAAGGGTGCCGCACCCCTCTCTTTGCATAGAGAGGGGCGGCAACCCTAGGTTATTCAAGAGGAGATTCTGCCCTTCAAGTTTTGTAAGTTTTCTTAAGTCTCTTATGGATTTTCCCAAATCCATGAGTAGGTAAACCATTAATACTTCTTATCCTTTGGTGAATCAATCAATTCATTATGGTGAGATTTGTGTGCTTATAATTTGATGTTTTTTCTTGGTTGATAGTTATTAATTCCCTGTTTTAATTTTATGATCTTGATGATTGTGGATTTAGAACTTCAGTTATTGATATGATTTGATACATCTATTGTTAAATCAAACTTAGAAGGACCAATTCAAGTTTGATTGTGTGGTAACAATTGGGGGTGAAGGACCAATTCCTCCCAAGGGATTAATTAACCTTATTTGAAAGAATAAGTTTGGTTATACTTGTTATGCATGTGTAAAATTGTTCTTAATGCTTTGTTCTTATCAACTGAGAAGCTGGACCAAGGCAATTGGTTGTTAAGAATAAAAGGGATAATATAAGCTGGACCAAGGTAATATTATCTTTTATACATGTTAGGGTTTCCTAGACCAAGGATCATCGAGAATTGTTAGACATGAATAAATAAAATACGCAGCGGACTTACAAATATAATTGCGTGCCTTCAAAGATCCTCAGCTTGTTTTACGAACGGAGCTTCCTTGTCTTTGTTGGTCCGTCAAGAGAAAGCAACTAGTGTCTTCTCTAATTCCACACTCTAAATCCTAGGAGCACTGGTGGATCTCCAGCATAAACTAACTCTCTGATGAATATTTTCTAGGGAAAAAGAAGCCATTTTTTTTTTCAAATAGTTCTTCTTATATAGAACTATTAGATGAAGTCACTTAGACTTATGATGGGAGTTAAACTCCTAATTAAACTAATTAACAAATAGATAAGATAAATAGGAGTATTATTTAATTATAACTTATTAACAAATAATAAGATATTTGTTAATTATAAATGACGGATAAATTAATAATCTCCCACTTTATCCTCATTTAAAAAACCCACCACAAAATATTCACAGTCTTAGTTAGCAAATACTTTCATACAGAAATAGAGCGTGTGACCGGACGAAGTAACAATGAAGAGTC